>OX451394.1:20714470-20960723 GCA_949629135.1 Eremobia ochroleuca
GTTTTATACTAGTTTCTTCTCTTTTTGGTGTATTGCTACCAGAACTGGGATCTTCTTCAATAATTTTCAGTAAATCTCTCGGTAATTCACCGCCTAGTTTTTCTAGGATTTTGGCTTTGCTTTTTAGTCTTATTATAAGCGCTGGTTTCGTCTTGGCTGTCTTCATCTTTGTCTGACTTTTTATCCTTTTGATATGAAAAGTAAAACAAAATATCAAAAATATTAAATTGAGGGTCTGAAAATATTAGCTATAATATAATTACGTGTGTATGTCCATTTCTATAAGTACCTCAGATTGAAAACTTTAAACCCATCACATGCTTGATAACCTTTCAAAAGTATTGAGGAACATAATGATCTAACTCAAACTAGTGACACATTTTGATTATAAATACAGAATATGCCAGAAGTACAATGAATTAGATCAATAGGCACCATGTGAAATCATCCACTATGACAAGGTATCAAATAAGATTATTTCAAAAGGTTATGAAACTAAAAATTAAGAAAGTCTGGAGAAAATAAAAAGGATATTTCTCAAGCCTTTGAAAAGTTATTCTTTAGCATTATCAGGTGCAATTTGTCATCATAGGTAGTATTCTAATAATGTCTCTATTAATATTCAGTTACTTTAGGTTAAAACTTGTACCGACCAGTCGGGGGTGCGGCGGATGTACAAGTATCTCCCGGGCCCCCAACTCATGGTACTATAAGGAACAGTGGGGTTTCAGTCGGTAGGAGTCCGACATAACCTTCCGTTCTTCCCAGACGGAGGGTTTCCATGAGGATTCCCCACGAAAAAAAAAATACTTAGTAAAAAAAACTTATTTTTCGTCACACATACCTCTTATGGCCACATCATTATCTATCTTATACTCAGGAGATTTCAATCCATTATCCATACAACTGTGGTGGTAGTTCAGGTCCTATTGGCACTGAATAATTAAGGGTGGGAGGCAAGGCAGGTCCATACTCCATAGGCTTAAGTTTTTGGCTTCTTGTGGGGAACTGTCGGCTTGGTTTGAGTTTTAGGAAGCGGTGGTGCGGTTGGTTTTGTTGGAGTTTCTGCTTCATCGTTAGACTCAGAGTCTGAATTGTGGTATGATGTTATTAGTTCTATTTTCCTGGAAAAGATATAACAATATAAATTAATACACTAAATAATGGTTTACTGTTTGGAATGACTTAACACAAGTAGGGGGAAGTCCCCTAAGCCCGGACGACTCCTAAAGCCGGACAGAATTTGAATCAGTGCGAAGAAGCGCGCCAGTTTGTTGCTTGTGCCGCGGTTAGAAAGCTTCTCCCAAGTGAAGTGTAGGGGGCGCGTGCCAATAGCTAGTGTTGACTCGTTTGTTGTGGGAGCGTAGTGCAAATTTTGAGGTTATTAAAAATTTTGTTCGAAGTAATTTTTAGGGGTTTGTAAACAGTATATAAAGTATGGAATGGTATTTGTTCTTATTAATTATTATTGCTATTGTACTAATCTGATATAACGCATCCGCTCCGCTTCAGTGGAGTAGTGAGTAAAAATATGGCTTAAGACAGGGCAATTTTCCATAAAAAACAAAATAAAAAGTCTTGTAAGTCGTAAATTTATTTTTATATACTATTATTACTTCTAATCAAGTAGTGGCGCTGAAGGGCAAAGAAAATCTCGAACTTGTATGCAAGTGATTGGCGTTCAAAAGGTTAATGAAATTTTGGAAAATCTAACCTTTGATCAATTTTTTTCATGCCATTTCTACAAATGAAAACTTTTTGAGTACAGCATAGCTATTCCGAAAAGTTTGTTTGCGAAATCACTTCTGAATCCGCCAGTGAAAACTTGTGAAATTAAAGTTTCGTATTCTTAAATGGAAGTGAATTCGCCACTTGGCGCCACCAAGTGACAATCAAAGTGAGAGGAACTAAACGAGTGAGTATTTTGACGTTTGTTCTATAGGATTTTGTATTCTGAAATACAATTCGCTTGTCATATCGAAAGTCATCTCGCATCTCACACACGAATTCATCTGTCAAATGAAAAGTAACTATTTCTTGAGCGAATTGAAGCGTTTTTAATAAAGGTAATGAAATTAACGCAAAAAAAAAATAATAATTATATATTTGTGACTTTATTGCAGAAAAATTTAAACGATTAGTGTGAACTAATATACTTACCGACCTTATAAAACTCTAACTTTGTTGTGTTTTCATCTATTTCTAACTTTTGTAGATGTCTCGTTCTTTCTTGATATTAAGTTTATTGAAGAAGCTGATACCCTAGACGTTGCCGACATCGCCAAGCCCGGAATATTAGAAATCTGAACATATTGAGCCGTGGTCAAGACTAAGTGCATATGTACAGATTAACAGAGGAGCTTATTAGAAATTTAGAATAAGAGCTTAGACGTCTACTACCCGTGACCGCACAAAAAAGGAAGAGGTCTGGCCAAAATCAAAAATATTTTATTTCACATAAGCCTACATGGGCACTTATGAAACGTCAGAAGCTAGGTGCACAGTTCCAATTGGTCGTTTCCTGTGGGGAAGAACCGCCAAGAAACTCCACGGTTACTCTTTTAAAAATAATTGGCTTTTACAATGTTTTCAAATTACAGTAGGTATTCCCAGGACAGCGTTAGGCCAGTCTACAAGTACCAGGTACTTGATAAAATAAAAATGATCTACAGATCTAAAGTCTACAAGGCCTACAAAGTCCTCACATTTACAACATCATAGAAAAGAAGGTAAATAAAATTAAATGATAATGATAAATGATTTATTTTCTGTAAGTAGGTTTGTACAAACACTTTTACATGTCAATCATATTTTTTTTTAAAACTAGTGAGGTCGGTGTTTCCTATCTGACTACTCTGAGAAGAAAGGCCAAAGGAAAAATAAACCAGAGTAACGCTTTAACAATAATAAATCACTAATGAAGTTAAGGTGGCTGTGGTCTAAATAATATACAAAAACAATGTTATAATATACAAAAACAATGTTATAAAAAGAAAAATTATAATTCATAATTAAATAATTAATACAAAACAATACAAAAAAAAACGGAATAGACATTTACAAGATAATGCAGTTAATGAACTACCAGGGAAGCCACGTGTGCAGAAGTAGTCATTGACATATTAGCGCTTGATTGCTCCCGCCAGAGCTTTTAAGCCTTCTCCCACAGCTTTAGTAGCCTCCACCAGTAAACGGTCCCTCTCACTGTTGTGTTCCATGAGAGCAAACATTCTGTTGTCTAAATCCAAACGCTGCTGCTGTACCTGCAAAAATGTATCAGCCATGCCTATTAAGTTGCTATGTCGCTGAGATGGTGGTGACGCCTGGTCAGTTCTTCTTGTGGCCTGTAAAATCCTGCGACGCGGTTGTCTTGGACCTTAAAACAAAACAAGTTTCAGCATGTAAATGGTTTATCTTAGACGTCACCAAACCTACATGTGGTGCACCCCACCAATCAAAACATACAAGTACGGCAAAGCCACATTTACTTAGAAGCACCGCAATTGGTGCAGTACTGGCACTGAATATAAGGTATACAAAGGAAAGCAGCCTGCATGTGGTGCACCCTGCCAATTAGCAAACTCTTGCAGCAGCTTTACATCAGTCGAACCTTTACTTGTTTGCGTTGTTTGTTGCGTTTGTAAATATTGCTCTGAGTCGATAAAGTAGCAAAGTAATTTACTTGTAAGCCTAGATGATGAAGGTCTTGTACGAGTAGTAGGAGGGGTAAGTGCTGCTCGGTGGTGCTCCTAGCAGGCTCAGACTGCTGCTGCTGGTGGTTCCGAATAGCAGGCGTCAGATGTTGATTTGTGATGTTCTGGACAAAAACAACAAAATTAAATGTATAATACAAATGAGAAGCAAAAGAAAAAAATTGAGCAATTTCTTACAACTGTAAAACTTTCATTAGGCCTGGTGGGACTGGTGGTGGTGGCAACTTCCGTTTCTGGGCCCAGAAGATTGTTCTAGAAAATATTTTTAATTATTTTATTATATTTTTAAATGTTTTTATGTTGATTTTTTTTTAAAGGAATATACATGTAAAAAAATAAGAATTTTAATGAATAATAATGATAAAAACACACCATTAATTCTGATTGGGCTCTATGACCCAAACTGAAGTCCACGTCAGCTGTGTTCTGTTAAATAAGTATAACTATTAATACTTATTATATTACAAATTATGTTAAATAAGGAAAATATAGAATATTTCATACAATAACTGGATCAACAAGAGCTGATGTGCCTGGTACCGCAAATAGACATTCATCAATATCCTGAAACATTACATTTTTAATGTAAAAAATATAACAAAAAAAACAAAACTTAGTAATAAAAAAAAAATAAGAGTCACTAATGTTGCAAATTGAATATGCCAGTTTAAAAAAACTTGACAGCCCATCATCACCTACATTATCTGAAACTCTGAAGCTCCTTCATGGATGGTAGTGTATGTAAGTACATATATTATAATATATAAGTCTTTGATCTCAGCTGTTGTTATACAATGACAGTAATTAAGCCAAATAAGTGGCCTCCAGCCGGCTTGAAAACACTGACTTCTGCCTAGCCATAGTGAGGCAGCACGGTGAAGTAAGCTCGAAGACATTTTTATTGAGATCAGATCTTGACAGTGGAATGAAGACTGTCGTACTTCTAAAAGCGGCGCGTTCAGCAACTTTCTTTTTTACTGCACTTTTTTTTGTCAGACCAATACTATAATGGGAAATACGGAAATAATAATAATTTCACACTGCATGATAGGCAGAGGCGTAAATAACATACGCACAATAAACTAAGTATACTTTGTATATACGTTAACTGAAATGACCAACTTACCTTAGTCCAATTTTTTGCCGTCTTCACCGTACCTCCACCCATACTATTTAGTGTTAGGGTGATACGATCCTACTCCTTATTAGCTGCCTGTTTGGCGCTTTAATTTTTGGCAGAGCCAAGCTAGGCTTCCTTTCTAAAAAATCTATTAGCGTCTCCACTTGGGCCGCAGATGGATGGGAAGTACGCTCGGCACTGAAGTAGAGAATTAACAATTACTTAAATGTGAATATATCGATACCGGCAGTAACTAATTACCACAGAAATCGTACTTACTTCATTTTGTTAATCACTTTACTCACTTTACTGAAAAATCGCGGAAAAATAAATATAATTTAAACTGCTTGTTTGTAAACAAACAATTTTAAACGTTTTTTTTTTCAATATACACGGACATGAGGCAAAGGCGATACTGCGTTCAGCCTAGTTTTTTCATTCTCATCTCAAATAAAACTTGTAGATATTAAAACGTACAAAATTATGCATTTACATTGCATTTATGGCTGAAATAAACTATAAACTATTATTGTAAAGCGCAAATTCAGCTAAATTCAGTGAGTCGATATAAATTATAACAAGACACAATTCAGCGTCACTACCCTACTACCATAGAGCAATGTCACTTGAGTTTTCGGAACTCACTTCACTTCACTTGGCCTTGATCTTGACATGTGAATACCGAAACTTGTACAAGCGACATGAGAAGCGAAGTGACTTGTGACTTTCGAGATGACTTGCGAGATGGCTTTCGAAGTGATTTACCATTTTCAGAATAGCATAGCAGTTTCTTTTATTTTCATCTTGAATCATCCTACTATCGATTGAATACAACAAAGTTACAGATATCATCTTTTAAATACCTAAAATTAACATTCAAATTTAAAATTTTCACCAAAAAAAATTATAAGTACTTACCTTATTTTTGATCAGCCCTGGTGAAATAAAAAAATTTATTGGTAGGTATTTTTTTTTTTATTGGTAACTCCCAATGTGGCCCATCAGCAGGTAAAAGGTAATCCATGACTTTTCGGACACCCAGTATATCCATTAGTAATGAGGGTGGCAAAGTTCTAAAGACTGAACTGAACTATTGTAATATATGTCAAGTCATACTCACTCTTCCTCATCATCACTGTGTACTCGTTTCTTACTGGACTTGCTTCCCTTCTCCTTATGTACAATCCCATTCTTGTCTCCCTTCTTGGGAGTCTTAGCAGATGACTTGGTTATGGCTTTGTTGTTCTGTGTGTTTTGTTTCTCTGCTAGCGCTTGCTGGTACAACTGCCATTCTTCTGCTGATACTTCTGCTGTACCTGATGATGGGGTTAATAAATGGTATTGATAACAATATAAACCTAGTGGAAAAAATATATTTTTTTTCCACTAGGTTTATATGGAATGAGAAGAATTTTTAAGTAACTATAATAGACATAAGCTAACTTTTCAAATCTTGATGCTCTTCAGACATTTTAAGAAATAGCAATATGAATTTTATTTCGTTTTTTGGTTGTAAGTGAAGACAGTTATTGAGCCTATATCAGTAGACATTACATTTAACTTCCCAAAAGTTGAATCATAGGTTTCATATGAAATCATTGTGATGACTTCAGCCTGCATAAATTAAATCAAATAATCAGAATTAATTTAAATAATATTTACCTGCTAAATGTAACTGCTGCTGAGCTAACTTGAGTGCCAATAGGTATTCAGGGGGTGCATCCCATGTCACAGCATTGGTTAGTTGGTTCCAGTAGTATGTGAAGCCACTGCTCTCATCATAACATGCTGACCAAGCTGTGAAAATGTAACATTAATTGAGTTACAGCAAACCCAAGTATCAGTAGTAACCCAGAGGGAGCAGTGTCGGCATGGTAGGATCAGTGGTGGCCCAGTGGTAACATCCCTGACTTACAACGTGTAGCTGTACATGTGTAAATAATTTCATCAAAGCACTGTGAGGCATGTAAGTACTAGAATAAAATTTTTAAAAAAAAATATTAAAAAAAACAACCAACTTCCTAAAAAACACTACAAAGTGAAAAATAGCTTTACTTTTGGAAGTTGGTGTCGTTGGTTCCGCATTTACGTTTTTTGACACCGACTTCCGAAATCAAAGCTATTTTTCACTTTGTAGTGTTTTTTAGGAAGTTGGTTGTTTTTTTTTTTAAGTTTTTATTTTTCACTTTTTAGTTATACCTAAGTTATGCCAGAATTTACTTGCAAGTTTAGATGTACCCCAATAACAAACATTCTGTTGTCTGTCTCCGAAACTTACGAAATTTAAATGGGACCATTTCGGGATAAACCTCTATCGAACAAAAAAGGATTTTGCAAATCCGTCCATATATGACAGAGTTATGCCCAAACATACATAAAAAAAAATATTAAAAAAAACCAAGATTGATAACCTCCTTTTTGAAGTTAGTTAAAAAAATCAGCAACATCTACCAGCCTGCACTGGGCCTGTGTGGTGGATTACAGCCCATTCCCTCTCACAAAGAGGAGGCCTGTGTCACGGCAGTGAGAATATTACAGCCTGATTAAGCCTAAACCCATTATTAATAACACCATGCTTTTCATAACATAAATGTTCTTTTATAGTAATCAAACCATGTAAATTGTTGTTGTTCTTGCACTTGTCTTTTGCGGGTAAACAATATTTTATCCTTAGCGTAAGGTTGTACAATAAGACAAACAAACAGTTAAATATATTTCACCTAAACAGAATAAACTGCAAAATTAAGGTAAAGGATTGGCTTACTTCTCTAACCTATAAGGAAACTGAGGATTTGTTGGATAGCACCACATGCAACTTAAAAGGCACACATCCGCAACTGAACAACACACACATACACTCTCTCACACTACACTCACCCTCACACTACACTTACCCTAACACTACACTCTCCCATACACTACACTCACTCCCCACATATTTATAGCAGACATTAATTATGGTGGTTACTTTAATTGAATCTATATTGTATTTGTAATAAAACCTAGATTATAATTGTTATTATCCTTATTTCTGCATGCAATAGAAAGTAGGGCTGCACAAATGTGAAGGGCGGGGAGGAACGCTGACACCTAAGATACAGGACATGTCATAGTTTGGGTGTCAGGAGTTTCACACAATGTGCAATTACTTAGCCTATTAATATAAGGATTATAAGATACTTAAGTACATAATGCATTGTTGACCCTTTTCTCTCTCCTTATTGTATTAGGCTTATGAAATAAATTATTAATTATTATTAATTAATTAATTAAATTATTAATTAATTTATCTTTTAAATGGAAACCATATTAACAGTGGCCAGTTTTCTTAAGGTTGTGTAACACAATCATTATTATGATGTGATTGAAGTAATTTAACCCACAACCCCCAGTTATAAGGTTGAAAACTCCTTGATGACTATTCAGCCATTAACAAGGTTATCACTATCGTCATGGTTAATAATAGCTAATTTCAATGAAAATTAGAATGACAAGAATAAATAATTGCAGACTCTACATTATAATAGCTTATCTAACAATTTTTATGTTGAAAATAAATAATTTTGCCATTGGAATTATAATCATGGTGGTTTATTCTTTTTGTTAAGCAAATAAAGGTCATATTCTTGTCTTCATATTAACTGCATACATACTCCATAAAAAATACTAGTATCCAGCTGCATCCAGTTAGACTGGAAGCCGACTCCAACATAGTCAGGAAAAGGTTTGAAAGATGATGATGGCTTACAAACTTGTATAGGCAATTGATTTCTTTTCAACAGTAATATAGTCCTCCAGGCCAAATTTCGGCCATGTCAACCAATATCAATGGAAACCAGCCTTTGGTGTGGGAGATATCATAAAATACCATGAGTTGAACAGGATTAAATTGTTGTGATTGTTTATAATGGCTTTTGCAATAACAATCTAATAACGTGATTTTTCCATAGAGCATTTAACTCTCAAGGATAATATCTAACTCATATGAAAACAAGCTTAATGTTTACCTAATTGCTTGGGAATTAAACACAATAACAATGGAAATAACTTACGGCAATGAGGTATTGGCGCTGGATGCACGGCGCCAGATGCATCCCCAGTTGCAGATGCATATGGATGGTTTTGTTCAGGCAATGGTGCCGTAAGAGCCTTCCTATAATCTGTTCCTGGCGGTAAAGGCGGGGCACGCGCCCCGTCATCAGATTCTTCATCAGAATCGCCGTAATTGGCTAATAAACCTGCCAGCGGGTTTGTTTTACTCATAGCGACACAGCTTAAGTTCCGTACGTAGAAATACACCTTTTTGTATCTAGTTTATATTAAATACTACACTAGAACTAATATTAAATAGTTTTTTTTACTATATTACACGTCTGGTTTAACATAAAAAAGGCAATTACGACTAAAGACTAAAACATTTTTAACACGCTCACTCGGATTCGCACGTTAGATTGATACTTAATGGTCGCCATTTTGCATTTTGAGCGAAAATTTAGACATGCCCGTTCCTACATACGCAGAATAATTGAAACGTTTCTCAGACAATGGAGGGGTATCGATAAGGTCTTATTTTCGCCCCAAAATGATGGAAAAATAAATGTGTACGATTTGACGTTTTCTTTGTATATCCTGAAAGTAGACTGTATGCCTGATAAGAAAATATGTATATAAAAGAAAAAAAACCGCAATTGATATAACCTGTGGGACGCCAAACTACCCATCCGATACCCATCCTTTTAATCCCATTTTAGTTCTTTTAAAATCTATAACCAGTCTTCAGGGGGGCCCGTGGCTAAATAATAACAGCCGCACAGGTCGATAGATCAGGTTAAGCTATGCTTGTCGCGGTTGGTCTGTGGATGGGTGACCATCTTTACATACCGGGACTCCTCCGTGCCTCGGAAAGCACGTTAAGCCGTTGGTCCCGGCCACGGAAAAGAATTTGTTTTTTCTGTTTCGTGGTCCCGGCTGTCATTCGTGGATCTTTAACAGTCGTTACGGGTAGTCAGGAGCCCGAAATAGAGAACATGCAATATTTTTATTTTTGCCTTCATCTGAATGAATTTCATGTAGAATATACCAAGAGTATAATAAAACATTAAATGTTTTATTATACTCTTGGTATATTCTACATGAAATAGTTTTTTTCAGTAATTTTTCAGTAAATTTACTGAAAAAAATTGCGGTTTCAAACTGACAGTTTAAATTTTCGCGCGAAAACGATCTACAGTTACGATGACGTCACTCCGGTCCATGAAGACTATAGACAAAGATAATCCACCCCCAAGAAGATAAGATCGCAACTCCATCTGGCAATAGCCTGGGGAACATGACCATGAAGTTAATTTGTTAATTAAAAATGAAATTGGGTTTAGTGCGAGTTTTATTGGTTTCAAAAAATATTTAAGGACTATAAAGAATAAATCGCATACAAATAATTCAAGTTTTCACTGAGTAAAGCATCAAAATATGCATTTCCAGGCTATTTTGCAGCGCCATCTAGAAATAATACAATTTTTTGAGCTTTTTGCGTTAAACTATGAGTTGGCTATCTTCTTGGGGGTGGATTATCTTTGCTATAGATAAGGAGTCCAAACTCTGTACATTAGAGTTGTGCCAGAAATTTGAAAAAATAACGTTGGCGGGCAGAGTGCGCTGAGGTCGCTAAGTTACCAAGGTAGAGGGGGAAATTCCCGGTATATTTAAATGCATAATTGCTAACTAACTTCACGCGTCTTACATGCCGCTAAATTCACTCCGTACACTACGTAATGCAGCGCGGCTGGTGGCTGGTTTTAGAACTATTGCTCTAAGAATTTTTCGGGACAAATTTTCCGTATGCGATGCCCTAGAGTTTGGACTCCTTTTCTCTAGTCTTCATGCTCCGGTCTGTCACTGGCCATATTTGTTCGTCGCTGGCTTTCATAGTTGCGTAATTTTCAACTTTCGAGATATTTTTTGAATAAATACATGTAAGATACTGTAAATTATAAAAAAAACGACGGGTTGCACTCCGGGAGTGCCGGCAGAAGTGAAAACTTAAATATTAACGTTGTGCATTTTTTATATTTTGGAATGGTTAGGGAATAATTTTGCACGAATTGCTTTGATTATCAGTATAAAAGTACTATCATTTATGTCGTAGAATATAATATTTATTTATTGCGCTATCTTGCACAAACATGACAATTTATATTACATTAAAAAGTTTATCTCTCAGAAAAATCAACTTCCATCCATAATTTCGACGACTTTTTCACTATCATTATTACCAGAACCATTATTTTATTAATTTTACTAGCGACCCGCCCCGGCTTCGCACGGATGCAATGCTGATCACTACATAGTATAAAACAAAGTCGCTTCCCGCTGTCTGTCTGTCTCTATGTATGCTTAGAACTTTAAAACTACGCAACGGATTTTGATGCGGTTTTTTTTAATAGATAGAATGATTCAAGAGGAAGGTTAATATGTATATAATACATGCATAATATAGTAGAGAAACACTGATAATTTTAGAGCCATTATTTCTCTTAAAAAGTATAGGATAAAAAATGGTTATGGTGGGTTATCCCTAAGAGATAGACATATGCCATCGCGGACTTTTTGTAGACCTTTTTAAGGTGTACAATACTGTAGTACATTATTTTGATCTATCTCGTAGGGTTAAGCCAGCGTTTGCATTGTAAGCGCAAAAAAATGTGTTTATTTACGACATCACATTAGAAACCTCTAAAATGATCAGTGTTTCTCTACTATATTATGCATGTATTATGCATATAAACCTTCCTCTTGAATTACTCTATCTATTAAAAAAAACCGCATCAAAATCCGTTGCGTAGTTTTAAAGATCTAAGCATACATAGGGACAGACAGCGGGAAGCGACTTTGTTTTATACTATGTAGTGATAATTTTCCACGTCCACCGGAGGTGTGCCATATGTTCCACCTGTTATCTGTAGTTCCCAAATTGCAGATTTATTGTCGAGAGATGTACCTTCAAGTCTATCAATACATTCTAACTACAAATTATTCTAATTAATTCATTCATTTAAGTTAAGTTTGTTTCTGTAACATAAACACACACGAACATTCGCGCAAGCACCCTGCCCCACCTAAACTAAACAACAGGCGCAGGCATACATTTTCGCCGCGCCGTAGAAAGAGAGGGGGATACTTCCTCGCCTACGCCGCGCCGCCGGCTGTCTACTCACCATCCGTCTTACGAATTTTCGATCAGGGTCACGTGTCCTGACGCGAGTTTTACATTTTTTACCCGTTACAAAAAAAGTGTACAACGCCGCTAAAGAAGTTTTTACTTCAAAAATGGACTAAGTATCCATCAACCTCAGCAAGGTAATTGCGTAACACACTATCAGTAGCAATGAGTTTCATTTTGAGTTTGACAGTTGAAGAACATTTTGCGTTTTTTACCTTGTAGACTAAACACATTTTTCGAACATTTGAAGCAATAGATTAGCAATATAAGCATATTCCTAATCTATTGCTTCATATGTTCGAAAAATGTGTTCAAAATGATTCAAACTGAGATTAATATTGTGTACAGGCTGTCATAACAATGCCACAAATATCCCGAGAATAAGCCGAGTTGATTCGTGTTTTGTGAAAATGTGTCCATCGACTTCAATTAAGTTTCCAAATAAAATATTTTTAACTGGACCTTCTGACCCGAAGTTTAGAAAAAAGTGGTTCCAAGCTGCGAAGAGGGATGACAATTTATTCTTTAGACTGTCATTCGATGCTGTGAAGATCACCAACATTAACTTTCGGCAGATTCCTGGGATCTGCTTTTATGAACCCAACCCATTTTTATTAAAAAAATGCGATTAATTTCCGCAATAAAAGTTGTTTACGTTCACAATTACTATAACCTTAAATAAGTCATCATGACAGGAGTGACGTCACTAGACGCTGATTGGCGGATTAAAATACGTTCCGTTTCACGTTATTTTAATTCGTAATTATTGTTAAAAATCAATATACTTAAACTAAAATAAAAACGTTGCAGTGGTCCTTCTTTTATGTTTTTTTTAACATTTTAGTCACAAAATATTGATAAATAGTATATCTGCATCTTCCCTATTCTGACAACCAGTCTTACCAAGGGGTATCGTATTACCTAGTAACTGGGTTGTGGACACAGAACATATATACCCTACAGAGGGGTTGTGGAGGTCAGAGAGGTAGTCGCTCCATGTAAAATACTGGTATTCAGCTGCATCTGGTTAGACTGGAAGCCAACCCCAACATAGTTGGGAAAAGGCTAGGCAGACGAACCAGTCTTCAGGCACCTTCAGCCAGCATTTTTTTTTGAATTGCATCTCGCAGTTTAACCTATGAGGTTGTCGTCTGCTTGACCGGGCTTGCCTGTGTATGCCTCAATAAATTAAGCCCGCCAGCTAGGGCTTACAAACTTAAAAACTAAGCAACTACACGCTAAGGGCACCTCCTGTGGGGTAAGGACCTCGGCTTAAGGCGTCGCTTGGACAGGGCAGCAAGGAACAGGCTTGATAGGAATTAAGCCAGCACTTACGGCAGTCGGTTTTAGTTAAAAAATAATATACTAACCATTCAGTACATACCGATATAGCGCTTTCTGCCTTTAATTTATAGTACGTAGTCCAGTGTTTAAGCACATTTCACGATAGATGGCACTACATGTTCCCCTGGGTGATTAGTGGACAACGAAGTGAAAGTAGCTCCGGTGTAGATGCACCTTTACAAAAAAACAAACTACCCAGTTATAATTACTTTTACTTTATTAATACAAAACTATCTTAATTAGGTATGTATAGGCACGTGTATAAAAATATAAATATTATCTAGTCTACAACTACTTACTTGTTATTTATACAATAACCTACTAGTTTTATACAGTTTTATGAGTAGGTATGGTAACTATTTTCTATCGTAAGAAGATAGCCACGGACACTCATTAGAGGCAAAAACTATTAGAATTCTAGTTACATGAATTTAAGTTCATTGGTCATACAATATTTACCTAAATATTAATCAGGCTTAGTTCCAAATTTAATGGGCAAAACACAGAGAAAGTAGAACGCACACCAAAGGAGGTTTTCTCATCTAGATAGGTAAATATTCAGTACAAAATGTTTGATAGAAAACTTTTTTTTTAAAGTTCAACGCTACTTTTAGTCAAAAGAAGGCTGACGACGAAATAAAAGATAAATCCACACTACCTACTGTATCTGTGTATTGGTTTGTTTGGTTTGATACTACTTGTAGAGAGAATAGTAGTATTGTTGAGCTGTGTGATCTAAGTAGATAAGATTAATTAGGTACCTACAATTAAAGAATTGGTTTAAAAGTTAACAGCAGTGCTATTCTGTAAAAATATCACCGTGAGAACTTAGGTGAAGTGAGCGGGAAGTGAGCTCTGTCATTCCGTAATGGTAGTATTGACACTATTAAGTGCTCACTTCACTTATGATTTAACGGTGAGATTTTTACAGAATCGACCGGCTAGGCATAAAATGGATATTTATAAACTAAAATTAAGTTTTTACTTTTGGTTATTCATGTAAGATGATTCATAACCATTACAAAACATCTTGCTAGGTATATTTACAATTTTATTTTTTGAAAATCCGTCGATTCAAAGTAGATACATATGTAACAATATGGCTTTTACAACTAAAAATAACAGAATTAATAACTTACTAAATTGTAAAAAGAAATAAAAATAATGTAAAATTTATTTCCCCTTTGTAGCTAAACGAGTCAACAATACAAGACCGAGCAACGTATTTAAAATATCTTTAATTCTTCGGTGACAGATAACGGACTTAAAAATAAAGACTATGTTTAATTTGTTACCGTTTAACAATGCAGGGTTCACAAGTACCCTCTTTTAAATAAGCAGGGTGGCACTGAGGGCACTTGGGGTTCTCCCCAAAGCTTTGTCTCCCAGGCCTCGCTACCCTGACTTGGAAAGACGTCTCAGCATTGTCACTCTCATACCCTGGGTGAGCATTATCTAAAGGGAACACGTAATCAGGGATGTAGTACGAACTAATGTTGTACTCCGTGTGACTCGGTTCAGGAGTGGTCGTCTTTGGTTCAGGTCTGGTCACACTGCTGAACGGACTCTTTCCTTGTATCGACCTCGTCTGCAGAACATTCGTAGTGTTCGTTTTGTTGCCTTCTTTTGGAGGTATCAGGTCGAAGGCAGGGACCGCCCATTTCCATTCGTAGTAAATTGGGGGACCGACCGTCGTTGATGGGATTATAGCAGAGTCAACTTTTGGAGGTAATAAAACTTTTTCAGGTTCGGGGATTCCTTTATCATTACCACGTGTTGGTGCTTTTTCTTCGGCAGCTGCTGTGGGTTTGGTGTTGACGGAGTCAAATCTCGTGCCTTCAGAGAATGACTTGTCATTGTCAGTTTGAAAGTTGTTAAAACTATTGCCGAAGTTCTTGTGTTTTCGAGGAGTTCTATCTTCTTCTGAGTTCGCTGGTCCAGCTGGTAGATGACCGTTCAGGTCAATAATCTCAGATTTAGACATCGCAGTCTGGTGTACATCAGGGGATGTTGGATCGAAGCGTTTGATGAATTTGAAGACTGGGTCTGCAGTAGGTTCTACGCTTGAGTCTCCTGCCTTTGATTCATAAGTAGGGGCTGCAGGAGGGATTAGTTCAATAGATGGTGGAGCGACACGTGGTCTTGGCTGGTTTTGACTGAAGTTGGTGCTGGGTGTTGGCCTGTACGTTGCGTCAGGTTCTTGTGATGCAGCCTCATCGAGGTGGTCAGTGTTTCTGAAGGATCCAAAGTTGGAGTTGGTGTCGGTGTTGGCGTTAGCCTTGACTCTGCTGTGGAACTTGCGACCGGTAGCCCAGGCGGTAGGAGGCCTATAGTTCTGCTTGCCACTGTCTAAGTCGTTGTTGTCGACGTCGGATATAGAGTCAGCTACGCCGACGATGCTGTTGCCCGGGTGCACAGGGAACTGGAATAAGAAATATGAATGAATTAGAAATATTATTCAATTCTCGCCTGTAGCTTATGAAGATTGCAATCAGTGTTATTAAGCACCTATTCATACGGGACGATCATTATTATGTAGTTTAATGAAATATTATGATGATTTCATCACACTAATGGTCTACGAAGGAAATAAAGTGAACGGATCGCATCAGCTTAAGCACGAATTAATCGTCTAATTAAACCACTATTATAAGTAGGTATGAACTTAATCATACCTATTAAGGAAATTAACACTAAGAAATACGTTTAATTTATAACCTTTCCAAACATTATTAAAATTCATTAGGTAGATAGAGATACTTTAGAATCGGTATCCATCTACTTAAAAAAGTTGACTAAATAACTTTATGTTATCCGTTGTTGCCCACACTTGCGAACGTTGCTCCACAAAGTACCTTCGGTGTGGATGCACATTTAGGAAGGAAGATTTTACATTACGTTACTAGGTCTTGGGTAAATTGATCCTTATAGAAAATAACGATCGATTTATCTAGGACCTAGTAAAGTTAGCCAACAAATTGATGTAAAAAAGCAGTGGTGGCCCAGTGGTAGCGGCTCCGACTTACGAGCTTTTGTAGATCGTGGGTTTGAACCCAGGTAGGCAATTTAATTTGTGTAAATAATTTCATTACCGCTGCTCTCAAAACGGTGTAGGAAAACATCGTGAGGAAACCGGCATGTCCTAGAACCAAAAAGTCGAAGACTTGACACCTACCAACCCGTACTGGGCCCGCGTGTTGGATTACGGCCCATTCCCTCTCACCTAGAGGAGGCGTGTGTCCCAGACGTTATAGGCTAATTCTGATGTGATGCATGAAATTATTTTTTTTAACCACTAAGTAGTTAGTTGATTTACGTACCTACTTCTTTCAACCGAAAAATAAAAAGAGTCATTATCTTTATGACGTGTCATAACCGCGAACGCGTGAATCGCTAGCTCTCCTATGCACAAATATACCTAGTTATGTACCTACTGTGAAGCCATAGGTCACAGGGTATGGGTTGCGAAGACCAAGCATTCACCATACGGAAATAAGTGTTTATTATGAGTTATGATTATGACACTAGTAGGTAATTTAAGTTACGTATGGCCACACAGATTGTCTATTCCCTACATATTATAATAAAACATTAATAGATACGTATATGCAAGCTACCGCGTTATTTTTTAACGTATTAGTATATTTAGGAACGCAAAATCATCAATTTTTATATACAGCAGGGACGTGCTCGCAGGCGCGGATACAGAATGGGGCAACATGTGCAGTTGCCCCCCCTGGGCTTCGACCCATATGAGTCTAAAACTCTAAATTAAACTTAAACATAGTTTTATAACCTGTAGTTTTACTTTGTGTACAGTATATAACTAAGATATGGACAGATATGTCGTAGTTAACCTCGAATATGGGGCGCATTCTCGATTTTAGGTAAAATAGGTTTTTTCGCTAATTAACCCTCCCTTTCCCCTACAGAACTTATGGTTCTTATCAAGTTATGATCTGACCATCCACCCCAACTAGCGGGTTTTTATACCTCCAGCAGCATAGACGAATACTTCTCTTCTTTTTAATATGCTCTAAAAAAGAAAGGAGGGTAATTTTTCCTGCATTGCATAATTTGGCCTGCATTTTCGCAAATGCATGGCTCCCGGCTTCCATAGACCTTTGTCCATCACATAAGCATTATAGTAGATAGAACTCCATACCTTAGTCTCAGCCTCCCTCAGTATGTCGTAATAGGGGTTGTATGGCGGCGCGGACAGGATGTCGGGGCGCGGAGTGCGCAGGCGCATCTCGTCGTCTGACACGAACGGCTTGTCGCGTTGACCTGGAAATAGAAAGAAAATTTAGATTAGAGTAATTTTTTTATAAATGTATGTACGTACATAAGGATATAAGCCCGTAAATTTTCCTGTTAAAAAACCGGTCAAGTGCGAGTCGGACTCGCGCACCGAGAGTTCCGTACAAATTTGTGGGTATGTAACTACAAATTTACGGTTTTTGGATTTTTCCCATTACTTTTGCTACGTGAAATTGCTTCTTGCCAAATTTCATGATTCTAAGTCAACGGGAAGTACCCTATAGGTTTTAATTCCCATGCGAGTGTCAAATATGCGGCATAAACGGAACATAAACGCCCGTATTTTTTGATTTCGTTGACTTAGAAGTTTGATTTTTTTCACTGCTTCAAAGGATTGCAGCCCGCTTGCCGCGGTTGGTCCGTGGATGGGTGACCATCTTCACATACCAAGTCCCCTCCGTGCCCCGGAAAGCACGTTAAGATGTTGGTCCCGGCTGTCATTCGTGGATCTTTGACAGTCGTTACGGGTCGTCAGTAGACCGAAAGTCTGACAACCAGTCTTATCAAGGGGTATCGTATTACCCAGTAACTGTGTTGTGGAGGTCAGATAGGCAGTCGCTCCATGTAAAATACTGGTATTCAGCTGCATCCGGTTAGACTGGAAGCCGACCTCAACATAGCTGGGAAAAGGCTACGCAGATGATGATGATGATGATGAAGGGATTGCAGCCCTGAGTATTTGATATTAATTTTAATTTGATAACTCCACGCGTTCCCGAGTAAAAGGGACTTGACAGACAGACGAACAACGAAGTGATCTTATATGGGTTCCGTTTTCCTTTTGAGGTACAGATCCCTAAAAACATTACTTTTATGTTTTGTAGGTACGTGGTAGAGTTTCTCCTCGACTAAACATAGTGTCCTAAATCAGACCATCGAAATGATTAACCCCGTTAAAAACACACTATAATTATGTCGATATCCGTGGCGCAGACGTAACGTTAACGATCGTGAACAAGGTGCTTAGGTAATTACCCACGTATACCATCTATATACAACACTTAACTGTAAAACAATCTCACAGCTTCAAACTGCATCCTACAAAGAACAAACTCGCCAACATAATTTAATGATTATAAAAAAAAACGATAACTGTTACAAGCTTATAAGTAACGAGTAATAATGAGTCTACTAAATACCCATTGTTTGTGGTTGCTAAGCTGCCGGTGACCGCAGTCAACCTCAAAACCTGTTTATTTATTTAACGTTACCTTTTGTGGTTGTCATTCAATTGAGTGTTATTTTTAGATCTGGGATAAACCAAAAGATGCTCATATAGGTAAGTAGTAATTTCAAGATTATTTTTAGTGCAAATTTCATGCTAACTCTTTTTAATCTTTTAAAAAACCAGCCAAGTGCGAGCCAGACTCACACACGAAGGACGCCGATGGTACACGTTTCTTGTATGGAGATCTCCCTTAATTATTAACTTCATTTTATTTTTATTATTTGTTGTTTATAGCGGCAATAGACTACACACTTTGTGAAAATTTCAACTGGCTACCTATTACGGTTCATGAGCTACAGCCCGCTGATAGACAGACGGACGGATGGATGGACGGAATGACGAACAGACAGCGGATGCTCAGTAATAGGGAAGCCACCCTTTGGGTACGAAACCCTGAAAAGATATTAGATACCACAAGAATACCAAAATAATATGATAATAGTTAAATACGAGATTTCACAGCCAATTAAATTAGTGTTCAGAAATCGGCAGTTGAGGTGTTCGGTGCGGTAATGACAGGTATCGACCCGTCCAATTTTACAGCTGTACCTTTTATATTACAGAACAAACATCAACCAACTCAGCCTATCGCAGTCCACTGCTGGACATAGGCCTCTCCCAGACTGCGCCACAACACCCTGTCCTCCGCCTTAACGTGCTTACATGCCTCTCAATAACTCCATGGTTTTGCTAAATTGCCGTACTCACCTATTGCATACATACGAGTATTTGGAAGATTTGATATGGTAATTCTTTTGATATTAGCAATCAGGAAGATATTACCATCAGGGTCTTGGTATAAGTCATCTCTAACACCCACGAGTAGGAAGGCTCTATCATACTTCCAACATATTCATAATCATTTCAAAATTAGCTTCTACTTCATAGAAGATGTTACATACACGCATCCATTACCTCATACATTAGATATTCTTTAACCGCATGGGGTAATTAGAGCGGCCGTGTACGAGCAACGACGGAAATGACCGAGCGAGGCTATCAGGCTACTGCCAGGGTCGCAGGTTGTTCGAAAGAGTTACCGTGGCCCTTGGCACAGACAACTGAAGGAACACAATTGGGTTTTAGTCAGTAAAAGTCTGACATGCCCTCCCGCTCCGCCCAGAGCCCCAGAGCGGGAGGAGTTATTTCATGATTCCCCCAAAACAAAAAAAAGGGCTATGAGACTATACAATATAGTGATGTAACTATAGTCATAGACTGAGTCAAAGGATTTTTAACCAACTCAAACTCGATGCTTATTTTTCAGGTTAGATTAGAAGGAAACTAACGAAATACTTATAAGGAAGAAGACCGAAATACGAGGATACGCGAACAAGACGTTTTTCTAAGGGTCACATGCCAGCCGGGAACAATAAAATAATTGTAGATAGGTACAGTTTTTTTCGTGTTTTCAACATTTGACCATACTGTTTCATTTTGTGGTCAGTAAATCAAGACAGGGCTTTTTGCCCAAGTACAAAGTTTGATGGCATGGACTGGCCATGTTTGTCGAAGGACCGATGTTCGGTGGAGCAGACGAGTCTTGGAGCCGGGACCGCGTATCGGCAAGCGTAGTGTGGGTCGCTCTCCAGCTAGATGGACGGGCGATCTAAAGAAGGTGGCTCATGGCTGGGACAGACTGGATGCGGAAGGCGGAGGACAGGGTGTTGTGGCGCAGCCTGGGAGTTAATTGATTGATTGATTGATGAACCTTATATAACTCGAAAAACAGACAAAAACATGCTTCTCGATTATGTAACACAACATACATCACTATTCGTCTAAGTCAAGGGCACGTGTGATCACGTGTATTGATGCAACATTATCACGGTTGTTTGCTTCCGCGCACTTTCCGGCGTGTTCCGTAGTGTGACCGGGCAATCAATAATTGCGAAACTTGTTGCTTTGATTATGACTTGCTTTGAACTAGTTTTTACTGGCGACCGCCTATCACATCGCACACATCACTATTCCTCTAAGTCAAGGGCACGTCTGATTACGTGTATTGATGCAACATTATCTCAGTCTGCAACATTATCTGCTTAGGCGCACTTTCCGGCGTGTTGCGTAGTGTGACCGCGCTGTCAACAATAGTGAAACTTTCTTTGATTCTAACTAGGTAGCTTTTGTGAATTGAGATGAAGCGAGTTGGTTCAGCGGTGTAGTGGTTACCTAGTAGTCAGATGGACAAAATGAACAAACTTTTCTGAGTCTGTGGATTAGATAGAATTTGATAGTATTTATATTACGCTTCTTCCTACCCATTCTTCATCATTCCACTGCTTGACAAAGGTCTCCTCCGTCTATAAGATTATAATCATGAGATTTGACATGCGGACTAAGTCGCGGGCAGAAGCTAGTTTGTTATATTGTACACTCTCAAACTCTTGGTGATACTCCGGCGATTCTCGAGTAGATAAACTAATCATTTTGCAATCAATTACTACGAGATAGAGATTTGATTTTCATTTGTCCTCTGAGATCCACTGACGGGCGTAAATGCTCACGATTTAGAATATTTTTTTCAAGACTGCATTCTTAATTAATAAAAAGTAGACGTTGAACTTGAAAACTATGATAAATGTTGCAGATATAAATGATTAATTTCAATATATCAATTCCTATGAAACGCTGACCCCTCAATCAAGGGTGCAACAAGATCTGAATTATAAGATTTATAAGTGAACCGCCAATTATTTTCTACCTCGACCTCCTAATAAAAGTAATTTATATGCAAAAAAACTTCAATTCACCTGCACTTTAAGAAGTCTATAATCATGGAAGTAATTAGTATTGTATCAATCACACGTCAAGTTCATAGACATAATGAATTAAGTTAAAAATATATAATTATGCGTACATCAGAGCCTTCAAGAAAATTAACTTCGTAAATTACCTACGTTCATAAACTTATCATTACCACCCAAGATCATCAATCTCTATAATAATGATCTTCGAACAAAATCCTTCCCATTTTCTAAATGCTATTTTCACAAGCCTAAGAGTGATGGATTAGAGTTTTTCCAGAAAACCTTAAAAAAATGCTCGGTGTTATTATAACAGTTATAGTCGTAATGAATGACTAACTACGTATTTTTTGTTGTTGATTTATTTATTTATACATAAAAATGCAAAGACTATAAAATAAACAATTTTAAATGTATACAAACCAACTTACAGACCTATCCGTCCCGATCAGATCGAACATTATTTTGATATGCAGATTGACTACAGCACACAATTTTAAAAGACCTTCAAACTACCGACATCTATATCATACTACTCGTAATACTCGTACCTATAAACATTACTTGAATAGTATTCAAATTCAGTACCACTTCGGAATTTAGAACATCTGTCACTATATATACGCGCACCTAACTACCAGACTGAAGGTAAGGCTTAATCCTTGCTTGATTGTGTTTTATTCGAACACTGATATTGGAGATAATTTGATATGATTGACGGCGCGTGGCCATAGAGATATAGACTGCGTTTACTTCTTGATTAAGACTACAATAGGTCCAAATAAAGCTTGGTGCAAAAGCTACAAACGCTACAAAATGTGGTTTATGCGTTAGTCTCTTTATGGTCTTGTTTTTTAGTGGCTGAGTAAAGCCTGTTAGTTTACGTCGTATAATGTAGAAGAATATTCAATTAATATATTATTAATAAATTATAATAACAATTATTGCAACACAAGGACATTATAAATCTAATCCATCACTGTAAATATTAAATGTGTGCCAATGATCTTAAAATTAATAGGACTATCAATTCGATTGAAGATGTTACCTAATTCAAGAGGATTTATATAGAACAATGGTGTCACTTGATCTGTATGAAGCTTAACGTACAAAAATGTAACCACATTCGATTTAGTAGCAAAAGACAATCCAGCTTTGTCTCACACTATATACAAGGAAAATTATTAGAGTCTGTGAATGAAGTTCGAGATGTTGGTGTCATCATGGATGACAAAGTTAACTTCAGAAGTCATATTGGTAACATCTTCAAGAAATCAGCAAGGCTACTTGGATATAAAGGCTAGAAGCTAGCTAGAACTAAACTAATGTTATATAATGCCTTTGTTCGGAGCCACAGCTTGAGTATGCAAGCATATTGTGGAACTCGTACTATGCTGTGCACTCAAAAAGAATTGAAAGCATTCAAGGGCCTTTACGAAACACCTAGCGTATACCTTCGGTAAAATATCTCCCCGGTGTTCGTATGAACAACGTGTTCGTTGCTACAATATGGATTCTCTGCTCGAACGTCGACTCACACAGGATCCAATGTTCCTGTACAAATTGGTCAATAATAAATTAGCCTGTGACAAATTAGTTGATCGTATTGG
Organism: Eremobia ochroleuca; assembly: GCA_949629135.1. Lineage (NCBI taxonomy): Eukaryota > Metazoa > Arthropoda > Insecta > Lepidoptera > Noctuidae > Eremobia > Eremobia ochroleuca. The sequence goes on from OX451394.1 coordinate 20,737,772, forward strand.
ACTAAAAGTTCCTTACAAAATACCCAGATACCGTGTAAGTGCTGTATTCCACACTCGAGCATCCAAGACAAATATTGGAGTAAACTCATCACCAAACAGACTCGGTAGAGAGAATTCTGTGATAAAATTTGTTCTTAAAAAATATGAAAAGCACATTGACCCATCTTGGTTCAATAACTCCTACGAGATATAAGATTTTTTTTTACCAAAGATGGCATTTAGAGTAAAGATGGTATCTATACGATCGCCACCTGTATCTTCGTCTGCAGCCCACCTATCACTTCAACCCACAGATTCATCGCACATCAAGGTTCCTATGACAATTCAGAGTAACATCTCCTTGGCCTAACTGCCCATACTGCAGGCGATGTAGTAAACTGCCTATTATGTAATATCTGGTCATCTAATTTAGAAACGTGTTGAACGGGCTATAAAAGTTCGTGTTTGAATAATAACAACGACACTTCGATAATAGAGGTATTTTATAGGGCTATAAAACTTTTGTTGGCTGGTGTTGAATGGAACTACAAAGAAGTCTTGATTGGCGTTTAAATTTAGGAATAATAGAGCATAAATCAACGTAAACCCACAGCAGAAACTCGTGTTATTTGTTTTATCAGACTTGCAGAGCTTTTATCGTTTTTTAGATGTCATAAACCCGGGATTTTTCTTGTAATAAGAGCGTTTTTGGTCCTATCTTCTCAACACCTTCAGATTTTCTTGTCATGGCATGGTAAGTAGCACCATTTGAGGTGATCAGTGGTGGCAAAATTCTCTATCTCTCTGGTTAGAGATGAAACGTGAGAATTCCGTCCAAGACTAACAAAATCATGCTGGAAAGTGTTTCATTATAACATGAAGATGCTATAATTTATCGTCATCTTCATCATTCCCTTGTCCTTCTATCCCAATTTTTTTGGGTCGGCGCAACCGTATGATAGAGCAGTTATAGCCAAGTGGTAACGGCCCTGAACTACGAGTCGTAAGTCGTGGGTTCGAACCCAGGCACGCGCTTTTCTGTGTGTAATATACTGCATGATTTTTTTTACAGTCTCCAAATTTTTACAGGATGTTCTACCCATGAATTTGTTGATTTTTTTTTTCGTGATTTCAGTTGGTCCCACAGTGAAAGTTGTTCATAATCATGGCTAGAAAACCCTGTAAAAATTTGGAGACTGTAAAAAAACTACAGTATTTCATTACCACTGCTCTCAAAAACGGTGAAAGAAAACATCGTGAGGAAACCGACATGTCTTAGGATCAAGAATTCATCACCAACCCGCATTGGGCCCGCGCAGTGGATTACGGCTCATTCCTTTGCACAAAGGGGAGGCCTGTGTCCCAGCAGTGGTAACATTATAGGCTTGCATTATACGTTGCATAATATGCAACCCCCCTCTCCCCCCTCACCCCTTCTCCGCACCAGCTACTCATTCAGGTTAATCTTTACAGGGTATAATAATGTAGAAAATAAAAACTAGACAAAGACTGACCTATTAGCAGGTTAGCGGTATAATCCCGCTCTGACATAGAGCAGTTGACCATGTACCAATGGTCACAGATGAGCATGCGTTGCTGGAACAGCGTCATGTTGGGGCACTTGTAGCTGAACTGACGGCCCAGCCCGTCGCACATGTGGTACACCTGGGAACAAAAGAAAAGATTGAGGTTACATATTATGTTGACATGGTTATTTATGAGAAAAGACGAATATAGACAAATAATATATTCACATTATTAAGAGATGTAACTGAACAGAAATGAAGAAGAGTAGAAACTGGAAACCCTAGGTTGGAACTTCATCGATGTATGATAGAAAGCACAAAACAGTAGAGTTGACATAAGGAAGAAGTCGGTAAAAACAAATCGAAATTCGCGCGATGAATTTAATTTGTACCGATGCTTGCATGCAACCTGAGTAACTCACTAGGGATTTAAAACTAGATTAGATTTAGATTATTTTCATTGAATCAGATAAATGGGGTGTTTTTACTATATGGACGCAATGAATGTTGTTGAACTGTCAAAATGAAACCCATTGCTACTGATAGTGTGTTACGCAACTACCCTGCTGTATGGAAACTACACAGGACATCCCGAATCAACTAGTCAAGCGAAATCCTTCTTCGAAATAACTTATGCAAATACTTATAAATACATTTTAGATGGAAATCAGAAAGAATTTGGTAATGCAAATATCCATTGCAAACAGTAGCGCCAAATACAGACATGGCCAACAATGCATGATTGTGAGACATATTAATTAGCACCGAGTTATAGAGAGAATTAGACCTCTTTAAATTTGAGTCCACTTAGCATGTGGTCACTGTAGGCATTCAGAGATGTCCGTGATCTGTATGACTCTCTTGAATATTAAGGAGAGGCCTATAACTGAAAAGACAGGAACTCTTTTTAAAAAGGTGACATAACATTTGGTCGCCAGGTAGGTAAGTATCTTACGATCTCACCCGATACGATACTACCATTTATTACTATTTATCATTTAGTAGGTTCTGCCCGCGACTTCATCCGCGTGAGATATCTTTTCCTACCCTACCCCGTTACCTACCCCGTTGCATCGCATCGCCTGCCCACCCCATTAGTTCGGCTTAGCTTTCGTTCATACTTACTTTTTTCCCTTTTGCTCGGCTCCTGAGAATCCTAGCGTGATTTTAAAGACCTCTAGCCTTCATCAAGAATTGGGTTATCAAATACAAAAAGATTTTTTCAAATCCGACTGGTAGTTCAAGAGATTAGCGCGTTTAAACATGCAAACTTTTCAGTTTCATTATTAGTGTACCCAAAAAAATATGGGAGAGGAGTTTTTGGTTTGGAATGGGAACAATTGGAATTGGAAACGAGAACGAATAGTCTGAAAATGTTTGTATCATTGATAATGTTGTGTCTATGTATCGAATTAAAAAAAAAATCGATGATCATGATGGTAGCTAACTGCTGTACCTATCAATAATATAAAAATTGGGTCATTAGCAAAGTCCCATCAAATACAAATAGTACGAGTATAAGCCGCTATCTGTCTCACTGCAGGGAAAAAGGCTTTTATACCTACGCAGAAAAAATCGAGCACGTCTTGCACATAAAATGTTGTCAATTACACATCAGACCATTATTTGCATGTTTTATATCGATGTTTTCCTTCAAAGTAAATCATTAAGTCTTTAGCGTTTGCGATTAAAAAAACAGGTTTGGACTTAAAATAATTAACACTACACAGAAAAACTTAGGAAGCGACAATTATATCTCAATTTAGTTATATTCGTACACAATACGTGCACACACGGACGGGCGGTCGCTTCCGACAAACTACTCATCAGGAAGTTTATATAATGCTGTTAAACTCTTTGTGCTACCGTTTATCGGAACCTCTAGACCATGGCCATTTAGCTTAATTATTATAAACATATTAGTTTTCATTCTTTATATAAGATTTAAGGAACTCTATAAGTCGTCACTATTACCATCAGCTGCTGAACAAAGGTTCATTTAATTATAAACATGGTCTGTTATATCAAGTCTACTGTCAGCTATCTGGTAAACATTTTGGATATGAGTGAGGATGGCTAAAATAATAGGGGAAGTCCAAAGAAACGATCGATGGACTGTGTGAAAGAGGATAATATTCTTTGATAGAAAGGGGGCGACTACTGACTTGACGACTGATATGTGGAGGAAGAAGACATGTTGCACCGATCCCAAATTAGGATAAGGGTAACAGAATGATGATGACTGAGTGATCTGGACACTACTACTAAGTACGTGGATAAACGTGCAGCATACAACATCTATGCCAAACGTGATTCGAGTGTTTAAACACTAATTTATAGCATTACATGAAACTTAACAAAACCTTTAGGCTCAAACTCGTGATCATACGTCAATTGATAGACACATAACCGAGCGTGCTGACATAACAATGAAGTAACGAAACAACGTGGAAGTTCAACCGCGTCTAAAATGTTTTGGAGATGAGTCATATATCACGTATGAATGCAAACAGACTCCACATACGGAAATTAGTAGAACAATATCGTTAAGGGAAACCACGGACGGTTTTTTGTGGCAATTTGCCGGAGTGTTAACACCAAAAAATTGAACTTGATAAAAAATTTGACGAGGTCTGATTGAGGGCTAAACTGTGTTTTTGCTGAGATTAATACATAAATCCACATTCCATCCATTCCATGGGTCTTCCGCATACTTACTCTTCTTATGGTCTTTAGGGATAAGTAGAAACTAAAATGATTACATATTTTGGTGAAGAAGTTTTTGCTCGATGATGCATTAAAACACCGCAAAGTAAAACATTTCGCATGCCAGTTTCAATTCTCGCTAAACTTATAACAAAACCTCGCCTTACGGCGCTATGAGTGTAATTTGCGATCTGTAACGGCAATTGATGAAAAACATTTTATAAGAAGTCGGTTAAAAACCTATAACAAAAACAAAATAATAACAATTCCAAGAAGAAGAATGTTGATAGCAATTATCTCTGTAGCACAATATTTATAAACATGGGTTCGTTGATAAACAGTCCTCACAGTTTTTTGCCACATACATACAATAATGTTTTTCAGTTTAAAGTAAATATGGAACAGTTTTGCAATTATTGTAATAAAACTTATACGCTCATAGTTAAACTATAACTAAATAAACCCACGTTTGAGATACCTACATTAGAATAAGCGTCTAGACATGTAGTTGCATTACTTCATACTGATGGACTTTTCCGTTCTTAAGCCTTAAAAGCCAAAGAAGAACCTAAAGGCAACTTTCAAAAGTTCCATAATGTCACAGCTGATTAAAAGATAAATTATTTATTTTATTTCTGTAAGTAGGTTTTTACAAACACTTTTACACGTCAATCATATTTTTTAAACTAGATGAGGTACTTGCTTCTGCAGTACATATACTAAAAAAAACCCACCTGTGTTCCTTCAGTTGCCTATGCCAAGGGCTACGGTAACTCTTTCGAACAACCCGCAACCCTGGCAAGCATCGGCCCTAGCGGACCCCGTCAGTTATTGCTGACATCTCTTTGAGGCGCGCGTGGAACACAACGCGCCGTCGACCCGGGCCTGGTCCTTACCGGAAGGCAAACTGCTCATTGCTCGCCGTCCGCAAGCCCGCGCCTACGGTCAGGCAGGGGTCACAGTCTCTTTTAAATTACATACTGAAGTACGCAGTTCAAGATTCTTACCCACGCGATCAGAACATCAACCTTGTTAAAACATTAACTAATCTCTCTCATGTGAAAAAACATGAAGAACACACATGTAAGCTTTTAAATACACTAATTATTTCTCGAAAAGTTGCCTTGCATCTCAGGTTATGAAACAATCCTAATCGTCGTCGGCGTGATTGCGTTCCATAAATGTTTTTTGTCCATGTTATAATTTGTGGCAATTATTCTTCGTATAATGTATCATCGGTCATTAGATGTCGGAGACTGTTGTCAAGTAATGCCGGTGTTTTAAAGTAGGCTAACAGGTCACTGTGCTAGGGTAATATGTCAAGATCTGAACATGAATCGCTGTAATTACTGTTTGTTTTGTCTTCGAAATAATGTTGACATAACGTCAGGTACATAAATATATTCGTGATGATTTTTAAAAGCACAGTTAGTTTTTTCCATGTTTTACTATCTTACGTGCCCTGATGCCTGCACTTTACCTTCCGATAATCAGTTTCCTGATTGACGCTACTGATGGCGGCAATGCTTAGTCAATTTCAATTGCCATTGACACGCTAAGAAGAAGCTATGTGATGAAAGTTTGGTCAAAGTATCTATAGGCCAGCCTTTTTTCTTCTCGTAGACATAGTATCACGCTTGTACACCCATATTTCGCTAGTTATGTTTAAGTCATGTAAAAGGGGGTGAGCCTACGGCCATCAACCAGACCACCTAACAACGACAACTACGACAGAATAACTAAATACTCTGCACTAATTTGAAATTGTTACTACTAAGAATAAAACTGACCATGACCACAAATGGACATCAAAAATCAGCTATAGCCTTGCACAAACTTATACCTATGTGTCATCTCAATAGCGCATACTACAAAAGCCCTAATGAATCTTCTCTCTACATCGGCCACAATAGTCAATTACCCAGAGGTCACAGCTGTAGCCTCATCAGTACAGGTTAAACTGGCTACCAGGGTTACTGGAGCCGTTTGAGTTCAATGCGTCTGTTTAACTATTTCAGAGATTGTGTTTGTTCACGCATGCACGAGTATGGTTTGTTTTATTTGTTTTTGTGGTAGTTGCTCGACGTCTAATTAGCAGTCGGTTTCTGAATTCAGAATTTGAAGTTGAGAACTTTTCAAACTCTACTTTACTATGATTTAAGATGATGCTTTCAGTAAATCCCGCGAATTTAAAAATGTCTTACGTTTTCGCACAGAAGTTCTCAATTTCAAATAATCAATTGAAAAACTGGGCGTAAGCATCATGTGCAAGGTTAACTAGCAGAAGAGTCTGATATAGAATGAGTAATTTATACTAAAACAAAATTTTAATTTATGAAATTATCCAAAATTTTTGTAGACATGGCTTTAATTGCGTTCCAAATAACGGGGGAGGGTAGCCTTTCCCAGACGTGGTCTACATGTTAATGGTTCAGCAGCTTCAATATCATCAGGAATGGAGCAGTTTTTCGTGGCACGGCACCTCCCCTTACATCTGTCATCAGAAGACAACCGCCGCGCAACTATCGATGCGACGCTCTGCTAGAGAGACAGTCACCAGCCAATGTCACTCTTATCTAACCTTTTCGGTGATTCCAATAACTTCGTGACAATACGTGGTGGCGCCGCTTGCTGCACCGTCACATAAGATAATAGGTATATTTTTTCTACACTGGAGAAACAACTAACTGGGACCGGACTGGGAGACCGATTGATTTACCAACAACACTAAAGAACAACAAACAAATTATCTTCTAAGAACATGGTTTATCTTCTTAACCGACAGTTAAGTGTAAAACAATGCGTTAATTTACCAATTGATATAATTACATTGGCTCACGCAACACGACTGTATAATTTCCTACATTCGTGCCTAATTATGGCTTTTGTTATGATGTTTTCAGGTTATGGTTTCTGCTTATTTAAGGTTATAACAAATAAATTACATAAATACTCAATTGTAGTAGGTAGCCTCACGATTTTAGTATTTTGATTGACTTGTAATTAAAATTTCGTAATAATTATATTGGATAAAGTGTAGCCTTATGTAATTGCATTAACGGGTATTACAAAATATTCAAATTTATTACGAAGATTGATTAGTAAATTGCTTTTCAAGACTACGTATGGGTTAATACGTACAAATCACTATTTAGACTTCGTAAAATCATATGTAAAAATGTCATTGTAACCTTTGCCACTGTCATGCATCTTGCTTACCAAAGAAACAGGATCATATCAATACTACGGTAAAGTAGGTAAATTATTATTCTGGAATAACTTATGTCATAACTCCCTATGCCACTTTAATAGTTAGTTAAATCGTGTAGAAAGTTTCTAAGTTATGAAAATTGCACAGGGTAGTGTTGTTGGTTCTACCCTGTTTTAAATAATTAAATGATATCGATTAGTATACAATTGAATATAAAGCAAAAGTGTAAAGGAAACTATGAGAAGACTGGTTTAAAATTGCCTAATCTATCTATTTTGCAGCTACAGCGTTCATTTGCGAGCTATCACAATCACCTTTTATAATTATTATTTTTTGTGAAGTTTGCCTTTTTTTGCATTGCGTGTTTAATTTAGTTGGGTGTAACATTCTTGCATACAACCTCCTCGTTACAGCATACATTGTGAGTACAAAAGAACTTCATAATAATGTTAACACGTTTTATCAGTTACTGAAGGTTACGACATAATTGTGTGTACATAGGATAATTATATTAGAGTAAAAACTATGATAAATGAGTATCTACACGCCTTGGCCCTTGGGTGACGATGGACGTAAAACAAAACGGAATAAATAGATAACTTTGTTTTTATGTTCCTTTTGTTCAAATATATGTCGAGGTATTTTAGTGCATAAATAGATGATTTGAATACTATCCTCGTGGTTGTCTGCTATAGTTGAATGTTATTTATTACTTATTGCTACCGAATCTATTAGAGCTCCAAAGATACTCACTACGATATTCTTGGATGCTTTTGGGTCAGTAACCACGGAGGGCAAAGCCACAAGTAGGTATATGAATTATAATATTTATGGAACTTCTAAGAACAGTTTCCCCAATTCTCCGTCTTCATAGTCCCCAACAGTCATTAGATAACATTTTTGGACATTTAATACCTACAAAGACCCTACCGACAAAGCTGCGTTGATTTGCATGTCATGTATACATACAATATAACGTTTAAGTAGCAATTGTAATTTTTTCACAATGCGATCCCGCAAGTGATGATTCGTAAGGTGTGATCGTGATGCGTAGCCGTCAGATTATCAAAGAAAGATAAAAACATTGAGAACTTTACGATATACAACATGAGATGAGATCAAACAGTCAAACATTTTTCAGTCACGATGGTAACAATGGTCAGGTCAAGGTCGAAGATCTTCCTCATTCCGATACACTAAATGTACTGTCACGATTGGTACACGGATGTCAGAATGTCAGGTGTGTTTGAAGAGGACAGTTTGGGGATTCGTTGATCATCGAGCTCAAGTTTACCGACATTTATTTTACTAGCTTCTGCCCGCGATTTCCGTCCACGTGGTCATTGAACCGTACCATGAAACATGACCCATAGCAGTCAGCAGTAGTGTAGCTTTTTTTCAGTGAAAGAATGTTTGTTATCGTATCAGTAATTTCTGACACGATTCCCCCTTTATAATAATTTTGTAAAAGTGCACTATTTCCATAGAATGATGGAGTCAGCTTTTAAAGGAGACAGGAAAAGAAATTCAATAAATGAGATAAATGAGAACTTTTAAAAGTATACGAAGTTGACAAATGGGAACTCTTAAAAGTATAAGTAGTTGTGTTGGACTGCAAAAATATTGAGAGACGTACATACATGGATCGCCCGACAGTAATGAAGGGACCTCTGTGCCGTCCGGGTAGTCCGGGGATGCCGCACGATCTCCGGTGAGGCGGCGAGCCTCCTTGCCGGATTACCGCCATGGGATCTGGAGGCAAAAGTCCTCGCCCAAATATGGTAGTGGCGCGAGGAGGCAAAACGCCGGGGCGTAACTCCGTTGCCGCGAGAAATCGCGGCGCAGCGGACAGAGCTCCGGCGGGATCTCATAGCGACATAGAGAGTGCGTCTGTCGCAACCCAGTGCTGGGCACGCCACAATTGTCCCCTCTTTGAGGAGTGGCTAGAGAGGCGCCAGGGCGTCCTCATAATCCACCTGACGCTGGTCCTCACCGGACATGGTTGCTTCGGGAGGTTCCTGTTCCGTATAAGGCAGGAGGAAACGCCCGGGTGTCACCATTGTGTGGATCGCCCGGAGGACACGGTGGAGCATACGGTGGAGGTTTGCCCGGCTTGGGTGGAGCACCGCCGCGTCCTCACGGCACCTCCTTCTGCGAAGCAGTAATGCTTGCGAAGGAGGCGGCGGAACGCGTGAGGGAGAGGCAATCTTTGTGCCCTCACGCCCCTAGTCGCCGCAGGAGACGCCCTGGGCGTCGGGAGTCAACAGCTGACTCCTGGCCACCGTAGGCGCGGCCTTGCGGACGGCGAGCAATGGGCAGTTTGCCGTCCGGTAGGGACCAGGCCCGGGTCGACGGCGCGTTGTGTTCCACGCGCGCCTCAAAGAGATGTCAGCAATAACTGACAGGGTCCGCTGGGGCCGATGCTTGCCAGGGTGGCGGGTTGTTCGGAAAAGTTAACGTGGTCCTTGGCACAGGCACCTGAAGGAACACGGGTAGGTCTGACACGCCCTCCCGCTCCGCCCAGAGCGTGAGAAGTTATTTTATAATTGCCCATAAAAAAAAAAATGGAACTATGTAGACATTCATCCTGAGAATGATAAAAGCAATGTATTCTCAGATGTTCTCATCATTGGTGATATTAAAGGTGTCTGTGTGGAAGATATAAACAACAATAAAGCCATATTCCATGCCCCCAACAGTGCGTAAAAACCTGGTATAAAGCGAATTTGACACAGGCAATGAAACGCAATTTTTAAAACACGGATGTATATGTAGACTTAAAAATAAAGCAAAAAATAGTAAATGCAAATCAATGTATTTTTGTTCACAGTTTTATTACATTGCTTCCTTATTAGTTAAAACTGCTAATATTTTGATAAACGACTTTTAAAGTTTAGTAATTTCACGTATGTTTTAATATTTTACGATAACTTTTAACACAAGTAGATCACCTTGCTGTAATTAATGGATATCGTCTGTTAAATCACTAAATAAAATTATATTTGTAATATGAATAATAATTAGAAAACAGGTGTGAGAGGTTTATATATAGAATCGGTAAATAAAATATATGAAAATCGTACATCATTTTTATGAATGAATCGTTTATTACCTAACTAAATTGTAATTTGAAAATAAATGTAAAAGCCTATTATTTTTTAAATAGTAACCGTGGAATTCTTGCCGGCCTTCTCCATAGGAAACGACCAATTGCAATGTAATCATACATGTAATCTTCTGACGTTTCATAAGTGCCATGTAGGTTTATGTGAAATAAAATATTAATTTACTTCGATTTTGATTTTAAAGTTTCCCACACGCATTTTATGCGAAGCCATTAAGTAAGTACCTACTGACGTTAATATTGATGCTGAATTTAAATACTGCTTAAATGTAGGAAGGTACTTAAATTAATAGATATTGGGTATTTAGGTAATAATTTAGGCATCAATATAAGATTCATTTGAAAGGCTCTTTTTATTATTCTCGTTTGCTTGTTGCAAAAAAATATGTTTAAGAACCATTTTCATTATTTCGAGTTTTATAAATAACGACACATTTTTGAAAGGCTCCTCTAATAAAAAATTGCTATGGGCCTCATTAATCGATAAATCATCTATTCGATTCGGTTGCATTCGATTATTATGATTCGAGTAAATTGTATGCAATCAATTTCATAATTGTTGTCATTAGATTAATTATTGCGGAAGGCACCTATTTGAACATATTTTAAGAACAAAAACAGAGCGATCTATTTTTCAGTTTTTGTGTTTTTCAAATCGAAATTCTTTAAACGTTTAATTAAAAGCCATTCTCGTAATTGGTCTTGAAAAAAAACCTTTTGATATCGATGTCTTTTAGAATATTTTATTTAACCAACATAATAATAGATCAGTGACTAACAATAGTGTATCGACTTTTAACTTCAAATATATGTTACCTTTATTTGTATGCAACCAGTATTTCTCGTTATAACTGAATAAATTTTATGCTGTTTTCGAGAAATAAATGTCATAACCCATAAGTAGGCACAACTCAAAATACGAGTCGTAGCCGGATACAAACAAAAAATTGGGAAACTTAAGATAGAAAATATAGCAGCATGTCAACGCACCTTGACCCAACCCATAGGGTGTTCACTATTACTGACATTATTGGGACAACTATTGTAAGACTAACACGTTTTACAGTTTTTGTTAGATTGCTAATATTTAATGTAAAAGGTTATTGAAATCGTGTTGGCGCTGAAAAAGTATATCATTGGCCGTTTTTGTTGGAATATTAAAGTGTATTTGAGTTTCATTAATAGACTTTTTTGGTACCGGTAAAAATTAAACCAGTCTTTCTTAAAATGATCTTAATTTAAATTTGTTGGTAAGTACTTATTACCAGGTTTTTGCGTATTTTTAAATCTAGGCACAAACAGCCTCCAAAATCAGCCCTCGGGTCACGTGAAGAGTCGACCAACCGCTTGGCGATCTCTCGAAAAACCATTTGATTCAATACAATCTATGTTCCTGAATACTGTTTTAATAATTCTTGTGAAAAAATTACATCATTGTAATCTTTTCTGCCGTAAGATTAAATAATTGTAATTTTTTCTGTAGAAAAGAGCCAAAAGTGGAATAAAGTCCCATTGAATGACAGGTCCGATCAATGACAACCTACCAGGGTCTACCACGCCCATTTATGCTGGCTCAGAGCTGAGGTAAAATGCGGTCAACTGCAGATCAAAACCAGTTTATCATAAAAGGCATAACGAACATAATCGGAGCTTCATTCACGAAAGTGCAAGTTTTACTTTCACTCTCTGTTGTAAAGGTGACACTATGTTCATGAGCGCAGCGACAGCGGGCAAGTTCATTGGGTGTTCGTGTAGTTTATTGGATAGTAGCTAAAGCAGTATGTGGGGCTGTACACCCCTAAATGATTTGCTGTAGTGGCTTTAGGGTACCAGTAAGACAGCGTTTTTTAGTATCGAACAAAATTAGCTGTTCTTATTCAGCTTTATTAGATCGAAGAAACTAAAGGTAATCGCAACTTTCACACATTTTTTTTATTTTAAGTCTTGATTGCGATATAGTATCACGAAAAAAAGTGAAAAAAATGCTGTTAGGATCATTGGGAGGACGTAAATAAACGTTTTAGACCTTCTTACATTTAATCAACGAAAGTCCCAAATGGGGGGTTTTTATCTAAAAAGAAAAACCATTTTCCATTTCAACTGAACCTGTGGCAATATCAAAATCTTTGAGTATCTAATAATTGATTGGTAACAGTTAGTTTTATTGATGTAGATCATCTAAAAAACTCGGAAGTGCAGTCGAACATTTTCGAGATTTATCTGGATTTAAAGTAAACTATGAGAACATGCCGAATTTTGGAACTCACACTCACTCACTCACTCTTTTTCTGTCTACTTCAAATAACAGTCTTGAAATTTTTATTGTACACAAAACAGAGCGATTAAAACGTTACATATTATCATTATAATCGTTAAACGTGTTAAATCGCGCTGCTAATCACAATGGGCACTACATTTTACTGTAGCTAAGTACGTACAAGGTCAAGGTGAACGAACTGGTTCAGTAGATCACTGCCGCTTTAGATTTGATGCGTGTCGTCTGATGGAATGAGAGGAGACGAGAACTTGCAGTGGACGGTGACTGAAAATACATCCAATTTTTTTGCATATTTCGAGATTACAAATGTTATCATGTGACAAGCTACACAGTGTAGCTTATCACATGACTAGGTAGACAACCTGTCGGCAGCGAATTTTCTTTTCTTGTACGAAGTTTTTTAGTTAAATGTTATGTTGTTGGCTTGGTGCGCGCTTTGGTGTTGACTGTAAGTGCAGCAAGCAATTGCTATAGAAATAAATAAATGTAAATAAATAAATAAATATGTACTTACATTAGGAATTAAAATTCAACTATTCAAAGTCCCTTTAGTAGGTACTATTTTCTAATAACTACTTAAACAATCTCCAAATTCAGGAGGTTTTATTGAAATTAAGAAAGCACCGAAAACCATTAAAAAATAGATATCGTCTACTTGTTTGTTCCAGTTTTTCCCAAACATATGCGTATCCTATGAGAAATATATTTCTATAAGTATTCAATAATCTGTGCCGACATAATCAACAAACAACAATTATTAAAATTACCAAGAGAGAGCGGCACTAATACCGCAGCGCACGCGCACACTACCGTGCGATTACCGTTGTGCGAGTGTTACCTACTGGTAAAGTTCAAGGTGAAGCGAATGGTTCACTTTGATCACGATCATTCACGAATGAGAGTGAATCAAGTGAATCGGTGCAGTGAGAGTTTATGTGGTAACATTTGTTTTCGTTCGCTTGACTTTATTTGAGTACAATTTGGTTCGCAAAATTAGTAAACCTTAAGTACCCCATTTCGTGAAGAACAAAAGTGAATCTAAGATGAAGCTTTATGTTAAGATTATTTTTTTTACGCCGACTAAATTAAATCTTACCCACTTGTTGATGTAAGTTAAACGTACAGTCCATTTACAATGATTTTACCTCTGACAGCAGCAACCGAACAGGAACCTTATTGTAACGATAATAAAGATCACTGTGATTTTGACAGACTAGTCAATGGCAATAATCCAAAAGCAAATTTATTTCAACGAGTAAAAAGATACCTGTGCTTTTGACGGTAATAAATAATAATATTCCACAACTTTCACACAACGCCATCTAGTCCCAAACTAAGCAGAGCTTGTGCTATGGGTACTAGACAACTGATAAATATACATATACAGGGTGTAACGGAAATGGGGTATCAACCCTGAAGGAGGTGAATGTGCTCATGAAACTCAACAACTTTCCCCAAAGGCCAAATTTTTTTTTCATATTTCGACTTATGTTCTTTGGGGAAAGTTGTTGAGTTTCATGAGCACATTCACCTCCTTCAGGGTTGATACCCCCTTTCCGTTACACCCTGTATATTTCTAAATGCAAAATCAGAGGTAAAACAACTATGAATGGGCTGTAACTTGTATGTAATTGTTTTAAATCAACAGCAACGCTTTGATGTCGTTGGATTAAATATTAATTTAGTTGATGACCAAACACATACACCGAACTTTGTATGTTTATACGTTGTTCACATGAAGGTCCATTAGTCTCCCAAAAGGAATTCCACCTTCACTTCAAATAGATCCACGAACACGTTTCTTAATGATGATGTGATCAACAAATATCTTCCAAATAATGTTCTAAGTACGCATAGGACCATCATAGGTCCCCTGAGGCATATTAAACAAACCAATTTGTTCAAAGTGTTCGAAGCATTAGCTGTATTTATTTTAGGTGTTCGCCGCCTACAACATTAGTTCAAGTAGCCATAAAATACATTTTGCAATTCAGATTTCATACCTACGCAAAGATATTTGGTAACCAAACTGACATTAGGATTATTATGTACGAAAAAAAAATTGCTCTCACAATACATTGAGTACAATGATTACGAAGTTATGTAGTTTAAGAGCTATAGCGATTTGAAATTGTTGAAAACAAGATTGTTCATCGAACCTCGTTCAGGACCAAACAGTTAAAAGTCTTCTCGAAACGGCAAGAGACAATGCCTGCTAATACTCTCGCATTCCTAAGAAAAACAAAAGATTGGTTACCCTCTGAATATTGTTTTAGAATGATCTGTCGAAAATTCTGATAAATAAAGCGATTTTTTCTCGAAGATTGCAATAATTTTGAAAATACCACATCAAGGTTACTGTGTGAGGTACATATGCAGCAACATTCACCCAAACGTAGACAGTGTTCTTAGTTGGGTGTTTTCTAAATACAACATGTAACGTTAAATGCGCAAAACCTGAAAATAGTTTGATCAGAATAACAAGCAGAATTAATTGAACCACTTTTTAATACAGGTCACATTTTTCAAAAAATCTTCATCAATAACGTTGCCGTGTCTATTTATTAATAGGTCAAGCAAGCCAATGTCAGCGCGGCGCAGCGGCCCGGTGACGACTCCTCACTCGGTAAAGCGTCGTCGCAGACGCAAGAAACGATCAGAATGGCCAGTAAAACTAAAACAGCACATAAAACCTTTACAATTTTTTTAATGACTTATTTTCTCTCTGAAACAGGTCAATTGAATTAAAAATCAGTTGGGGTGTCTCAGTTTTTGCGCATTTAACGTTACACGTTGTATAAACGAGTCTATAGAGGTCTGAGGAACAGGTTGGAAAGTTACTCATCCTCCTTTGTAAAAGATGGATTCTCTGACCAGACGGCTAATGTCTCTGGTGGGCTACTGCCTGACGGATGAAGTTGTATGTAAGTTGGATATGTGCTAATCGCCCGGATAACTCTGCTTGCACGATGCAGGATTTGCCCGACGTCAGGTATGATGAGTAATTCACATGTAGCCTTGTAGATACCTCCACAGGTCAAGGCCAAGTTCACTCGATATAAAAAAAAATGAGACGATTAAATCGCCTTTTCCAACAACTTGCACGCCATCATCACGTCATTGTTTCCGCAGTAGTGCAACACAAAAATGCAGGTGTCACCGTCTCACTTCGTAGCATTGCTAAACTGTTACCACAATAAACTCATAACAATGGGTTTGCGTGTCGCTTATGAGTTTCAAGCGGGACCCGATGAGAGATAAGGTTCACTGGCAAAAACAGTGGACAGCCGCAATTGTGAATAATTGTGGTTTTGAATCGTGAGTTTTAAGAATCGTGTATATTTGTTGTCCTGAAGGTTAGCAGGACACTCATTTTGTGTCTTTGGTATCGTAAAAGTTGTGAATACCTAGATCAAACAAAACAGTAATTCAGTGAAATTCGGCAACTCTTTTAAACCTTGTCAGGTCAAGCATGAAAGGAAAAGAGCTTCCATGAATTACGATACTTACATCTGTCAGTTCGTCAGCCCAGCTACCAAAATATTGACACCAATCTCTTTACAACGACATTGTCTAATTCCTGGAGAGCTAGCCGATGCAAATGATGAAGAACAACTTTAAGCCATTCGCTAGGAACCGAACAAAGTAGAGGTGATCGTGGAAGGGTTTCCTCAAAAATCGGATCCTAACTTCGGACCAACTGAGTTCACGAACTTAGAAGATAAATTCATAGTTGCAAATTAAAAAGCCAGTAACATTTCCCGAACAAGGCTAAGACGTTTACTCTCACACCCATCGATCTTCGTGCGTGCGCCCGCGACACCGCTCGGTATGCGCGCGCCTCTTATAGGTCAGGGCTGCCACTGGAACCGTTTGCTTGTCCCCGTGTTACAGTGGCGTGCGAACCCTATTGTTTGGACGTATGTCTTTACGTTTTACAACACTATCAGTATTGTTGGTTCATTACAATGAATTAATTGTGCTGATAATAGTACTGTTACTACAACTTTGAGTTTGGGCGTGAGAATTGATATAATTCCCAGTTTTTTGCACTCTCTTTTGAGAGAAAAGAGTATCCTCTTTCCGTTCCGTTCCGTTCAGTTATCAGCAAGCAACAGAGTGGATGCAGGTCTAACTAACTCCATGGGAAAAAGGCTTGGGTTTATGTTTATATTTTAATAAACTTTTCACAACACAATTTCAACATTTTAATTGAAAGAGAAAAATATTGCACTGCACTATAGAAATAAACTCTACAAGAAAACCTAACACAGCTAATTGTGTCAAAACAAAACAATCCAGAAAAGTAAGTCTTAATTAATTAGTTGAACCATTAAAGTGAATGAAGGTTTCATTTCAAAGTTCGCCGCGCATTGAATCCATCTGCTGTTAATTACAGTCGTCAAACGTGTTTATAAAGATTATTATCTGGCTAAGGTGATTGTTTAGGTTGCACTCTGCGTCTGTGCCTGAAGAAGGCCCATCATCGACGAGGCTATTCAAAGGAATCAGTTACAAACTGAAACCACCAATGTCCAGAATGTTACAGCACTACCACCACTCAAATTATATTTAACAATTTATTGTTATTATTATTACTTATTATTCACATTCACACTCAAAACTTTCTTATCAACATTTTCTTCATTCCTACGTATCGCACGAGTAGCGTCGTGGATGATGGGCCAAAAAAAATTAAAAAGCTTTTTTTTATTGTTCTCGTATCTGATATGTGTCGAAATTTCATGAGAATTTTTATCACAATATAATTTTCGGGTTACACTAAGGCAAAGACGGGGTATTACTGACCTACGTTTGGGACGTGCTAGTTTGTAATCAACACAAATGCATGGTTTTCGTTTCCAAATCTGCATTTTTCATTAAGTATTCTTGTATTTCAAATCTTATTTTAATAATAAATCACGAATGCGAAATGCTCGAAAAACACCTTCCTGTCTTGATAAAAATCACATGAATTCTAAATTATTATTGATTTTGCACAAAACATTACGCGTATAACGAGTTTTTCATGCTGTTCTAATTATAGCGTGAAGAACTGGTCCAAGTACTTTAAATATCTATAATTCCATTTTGGTAAATAAAATTAGTAATAATTTAATTTATCATGAAAGGCCAGTTATTCAAAATTAAAATATAAGAATAAAATCCCTTTATTAGCCAGATGGGTAGGTGGGTGGACGACCTACAGAAGATCACAGGGAAGAGCAGGATAAGACTCGCGCAGACCTGGGAAGCATGACACAAAAGGGAGGAGGCCTACACTCAGCAGTGGGTGGAAGGAGGCTGCCAATTGTGATGATGATGATGATCCCTTCAATAAGCAGCAAAGTGATTTTGACGGCACGGTTGGCGCATTGGTCAAACGATTGACTGTTGCACTGCGTGTCGCGGATTCGATTCCCGCACGGAAAAAATATTTGTGTGACATAGAAGTAGTTGTTCCGGGTCTGGCTGTTTGTGTATGTGAGTTTAAATGTTTGTAAACTCACCCACGATACAAGAGAAATTCCTAGTGTGGGGCAACGTTCTTAAAAAAAGAAAGAAAAAAAAAGATTGAACCAAGTGGGCTTCTTGAAGCGTAAGTACTTATTGCTTTTTAAGGACCAAAGCTAATGTTATCTGCAACCGCCCAATCTAAATAGATGGGGAAATGCTCTCAATCACGGTTCTGTTATACAGAATTTCGTCACAGCTAGGAAAAGACAAAAACCTGCAAATAAAATGTAAAGACAAAGAATTGGTAAGAGAACACAAAAACTATCAATGCATAGCTAATCAGCTATTTTGACTTGCATAGACGCGTCTCTGTTTGATGTCGTTGAATAAATCACGGAAGACGATCCATGAATAAGTAAATAATGACCTTCTGACTGGATTAAAATAACACTGTAGGATGTAAACCAGGTGATAAAATGGCAACACTGGACTAATGTCGATTTGATTGTGATAATGATAATGTCCTCCTTGACGCATCCGTAATCAGAGAACCAATGTTGTATCAGTGAGAGTGAATAAGGCTGTTTGATCCGAATGATCAGATCTTATGGCAAGGCATACCATGCAATGGTATTTTTAACCGCCTCCAAAAAGGAGGAGGTTATCAATTCGGATGTTTATATATAAATTTTTTAATGTATGTTCGGGAATAACTCCGTCATATATGGACGAATTTGTAAAATTCTTTTTTGTTCGATGGAGGCTTATTCCGAAATAGTCCTATTTAAATTTCGTAAAGGTCTGGTGATGAGTTTCGGAGACAGACAACGGAACTCTTCAATAAATTCATTCAAATAAACCAGTAAAACAACCGGGATTGCTGCTATCGCATATGCATTCATTGTTTATGCAATCGCACAACGTAACATCACGTTTGTACCCT
This sequence comes from Eremobia ochroleuca, assembly GCA_949629135.1. Classification (NCBI taxonomy): domain Eukaryota; kingdom Metazoa; phylum Arthropoda; class Insecta; order Lepidoptera; family Noctuidae; genus Eremobia; species Eremobia ochroleuca. The sequence goes on from OX451394.1 coordinate 20,756,996, forward strand.
ATAAAGGCAGGTGCAGTACGCTTTCTGTCAAGTTGTTATTGAGGTACCTCTAATCTTGCAAGTAAATTCTGGCATAATTTCTTTGTTTAAGAATTGATTTAATTAGCCGACTTCAAAAAAAGGAGGAGGTTCTCAATTTGGTTTACACATTTTTTTTTTCATGTATGATCGGGCATAACTCCGACATAGACGGATTTGCAAAATTCTCTCATTTTTTAATGAATAAGTTATGCCTCAGGGGTGGTCCCATTTTAATTAAAATTTTATTAACTTTTCTTGGGTAGTTTTTAAAAGGTAGTATATAGGATGTTTTCCCACTTAGTTTATATTGATGATATTTTAATAGCTCACTGACACTGATATTTACATATTTACGTGGGGTAGGTATAACTAAAAAGTGAAAAATAAAAACTATTATTTATTTAAAAAAAAAAACAACCTACTTGCATAAAAACAGTACAAAATGAAAAATAACTTTAATTTCGGATGTCGGTGTCAAAAAACGAAAATGCGGAACCAACGACACCGAATTCCAAAATTAAAGTTCTTTTTCACTTTGAACTGTTCTTGGAAGTCAATTTTTTTTTTTATACCAGCTATATTACAATAATATACCTAACGTATCAGCTAAGGAGAGCCAGCTAGGGAGCTAGGGAGGACTTTGCCCTACACTGGGACAATACAGGCTAGTTAGATCAGCTGATCACAACCTTTAAAAGGTCAGGTGCGTAGTACCTACCCGCAACTGTCGTGCTTGTATGACGTAGGTAAACGAAGCAAAAACAGTATGTAAGGATCGGAGCATGTGACGCTCTGTAGTTTCTGCCTACATCCATGGGAAGAAGGCGTGAATTATATAATTATGTACCTTTAGGATGGAAAGTGCGTTAACATTCATTGCTTGTCATACTTAATACGAGTAATTTGATGGATCTATAAGTAGTACTTTATATTTGTTGGCGTTAAACTGTTCAAGGATTACGACATTACATCTTTAATGCCTTAAATTCTCTCAATAACCCTTCAACATTATCTAACGTAATTAAACATCAATTAATAATTTGCATTCTAAAACATTTTAATTACTTCAGTAGCTCGCGGGCAATTTATATAAGTAATCAATCATTTGACAGTTTGAAAGGTAGACATTGTAGGAATGCTTTGATAAACTCTTTTAATCAACAGGTTATTATCAAGATGTTGGTGAAGGATCATAATATTATAATTGGACAATGAAACGTATTCATGAATGTATTCAAGTGTTGTTAAGATAACAGAATCTAAATTAGCTACTGTGAGGCAATTTACAGTATATCTTGGCCGGCCATGTTACAGTCCGGGCGTCGAGAGAATGCACCTGTTACTAAAAATCAAATTCATAAAACACGTATTCACGTTTGTATGAAACTGACAGACATCTCACTGATGGGGCAAAAGGATCAACCACCGGTAGTTTGGTCCTTTTTCTCTCTGAGTGGTGTCAGGGTTCCAAAATGGACGGGGTTTTCATCTTTATCAAGCCTAAGCCTGGTTTGCGACCACCCTCCCACCGGATTCCAGCGTCAAGAGCCTGCTGTTTCATCGATGCGTGGGAGTTCCACTGCCTTAGACATCTTCAGGGCACGCTTGTTCCATCATAGACCTCATCCATCGCTTTCCATCAAGATGCCTGAATAGGGGCGCCTTATTCAGCAATAAAAAAAATAAGCTGCTGAAAATTCTTAACCAGTTAATTCCTTGGTGGGTAAATACAACACATTTATATTCGAAAGAGGCTGTCAGAATAAAGGCCAATAAACCGATATACAGATATAATATTAATTACCACACAATATATAATACGGCTACCCTTGAAACTACCTGATGAAAATGTTAACTACAATTACTTTTGGTTCATAACATAATAACATTAATGATATAATTACTATATTAAAGCACGTATGGAATCAAGTAACGATCTGTTATCGACTTTCGTTCTTTGTAGCGCGGGTTATGTCGGCCATAAAAATACTTTGAAGCCGTTTCAGTATGCAATAAGTTAATAAAACTTAGAGCATATTTACAACCATCCGACCGGCCATCGTGTCGAAAATGACCCATTTCGAGAACCTGTTTTGCCTTGCCCCCGACAGCAAACAGCTGCTGGAAGAATAGCGGTCATTTATTTGATTTAAACTGACAAAATTTTCGGGTTTAGGACTTTGAACAGCGTTTGGAGGAGTTCTACGATAACACTGATTGATGTTCGATATGGTACGGAAGCGTATCGAGTGGTTGTGAATAACTTTGCTGATCAGATTTATTAGTGATGCCCTCCCAAATGTACTTTCTTTGTTATTGTTCGTCGAATCGTTAAGCTCCTAAAGCGCTGAGTTAAACTTCACGATTACTGACAAATGCTTGAACTGACTGGACAGGTCCACTGACACCTGTGTGGTTCTTTCCTCAACAGACCATTTCAGGCATCAATCTACATGGTCCTCATATGATCTGACCAATATTATGTCTGGACTTTAAAAGAAACTGTGAACTCTTACTTTGCCTTTCTTTTCAGAGTAACTGGATAGGAAATGCCAAACTCATCTAGTTTTTGAAACACGACTGATGTGTAAGTGTTTTTATAGACCTACATAAAAAATAATTTTGTCTGTAATAAAATAAATGGCATATTATTCAGCCACGGTCATAGATTCGTAATTAGTTATCATCGAGAATTTTTCGTCAGGTCTTACAGCTGTTACTTTTTATTTCGTATCGAATTTATTCATTTTTCTGTTGTTTCTATTATCTTCTTAAATTTCTATACCTATTTATCAGCCCATGCTAATGATGATTCTTGTATTCACCATACTCTGACAAATCTATTCAATGAGATCATTTGATAATCCCACCATTGGCAGATTATATTGTTAATCTTACAAAATATCATGCATGGAGGCGTTTTATAGTTGGTTTTATAACCCAAAACAAATACTTATGTAAGTTTAAATCAATAAAACTCGACGTTTTATGGTCCATAGTATCAATTCACATGTCAGAGTTAGAATGTATAGTATTTTATACTCGAACTTTATATTGTTTTTTCTACAACAGGTGAATATGTAGTAAAAAAAATTATAAAAGAAGATAAAGCAACGTTAGAATTTTAAAAACAGATATTAAAATATGTGTAAAAAATATACAGAACTGTCATCTGTGTATGATTTACAAATATTTTAATCAACAAAACCACAGACAATCTAGAAACAAGAATCCGGTATCCAAAACTACCAATCACCAAAAAGTGAATGATGTAAAATATGACATTTTCGATTTACTGCCATTTCATCACTTTACAAATAATGTCACGCTTAAAGTCCCATAAATAAGCCATTTTTCAAGCGACCCTTATTACAGAGCCATGGTGTTGCGAAAAATAATTTATCAAAAGCTATAAATCTCTTAAATTCGGAGGTTTCAGAGGCCACACTCATGATTTTAAGTCTTTAAACGCAGCTTCGGTAATTATATGCCGTAAGTTTCGACATTTTAACACTGGTCGCTTTATTGAGTCATATTTTGACAGCTGCTAAAATTGTTTCTTTATGCTATTATGAATTATGCTAGTTGAAATCGTTTGAATCCTTCAAATGGCTGAGTGGATAAATGATTGATGCTTACTTTTTACCATCGATCCCAATCGATTAAAATTAAATTATCTAAGACTACGAAAACGACTTTTTTCATCATAATATAAGTTTGGTGTAGTCTTTAGTTCTTTTTTTAATAATAATAATAATAATTCGTTTATTTGCCAGAAACACGGTACAAACAAAGATGTAATAAAGTAGTTAATGATAATCATGTCTCGCCGACACAGCGGCATGCAAATAGAAATTTATTTCATTAAAATAAATTACAGATAAAATCAAATTTTAACATTTTTTTTGTGCCTTCTTCATTATATTGTGAAATATTTTAAATAAATTATGTATTTTCCCTAAGAATGAGCACCCTAAATGCGTATTACACTATCAATCACAGTTTGAATGATTTTGAAGGACATTGCTAATCCATTGCTTCATATAATCGAAAAAATTGTCTGCTCAGCAACGTAAATTTCGCAATGAATGTTGTTGGCCTGTCAAAATTAAAGCCATTCCTACTGTTAGTGTATTACACAACTACCCCGCAGCTTCCTACAATGATTAGCAGAGCTATTTGATGAGTGTCAACCTGATGATATAGATTTTACACAAAATATCTTGCTTAGACGCTTAAGACTTGATATTTCAGAAAAACATATAATTGATGTCAGCTTCCATTGAGACATCGTAGATGACATTAAATACTATAATTTTCCCGGCCCATCTCAGCTTTATTACCTTTGAAGGTATACAAAAGAACCATTCAATGTAAAAGGAGAGGTAATAATGTAATTATCCACAATTATAATAATGGTTAGGAATTAAACTATTGCAAAATAATAATGTTGTCTGTGGGAGGATGCGCATCATAAATCATAGTGAAGGCCAATGATAACGAAAGCTTGATGAAACTTACGACTTTTACGATAGTCTCAATTTGCATCGTATTCTAAAATGTATCAAAGAAACTTGATTGTATCATATCTTCTTCCATATAAATAAAACAAAGTCGTGTTAGTTACACCATTTATAACTCAAAAACGGCTGAACCGATTTTTATGATCTTTGATTTTTTAGATTTATCTCCTCCCCGAGTAGCTGAATAACTTTTATAAACATGGGAAAAAATCACGAAAATAAAGATAATTTGTATCTCGAGAACAGATTGATTGATTTCGATGGCGGTACGGAGTTCAGGTCAGCTAGGTTATCATAAATAGAATCAACAATGCATGATAGGTTTTCATAATCTTTTAAGTCTAGATTTTCTCTTTTCCTATTTCCCATAAGGCTTGACAAGGAGCATTATTATTGAAACAACTGACAGTTAAAATTCCTGATTTACGCATTATGTTCACAACTACTCACTGCACCAAACAGTAAATAACAGAATCCTCAGATATTGAATCTGGACTCCCAAGGACCACCATATTTCTTGATCAACCTGACACATGAAATAAATCAGCAACTTAAAGTCCTCTCTGGCTTATAAATCAACCGGAATCACACGGTTCCAGTCACACGGGTGAAGCTGATTCATCTCGGAACGAAGGACCAATTAAAGGTAAAAAAAGTTACGTAAGCGATATTAAGGTGTCATAAGAAGTGCCCTTATACGGCCTGGTCACCTTTGAGCCGTGGGCGAAAATACATCCTGTAGACAAGGAGCTGGACGGAGATAACAATATATTCAATTTCAAATTGAAAAAAAAAAAACTAAATATATCGTTAAGATTTACTTAAAACTGGCATCAGCCCACGACTTCATCCACATGAACATTCGGCCCCCGACCTTTTTAGATTTTTTTCTTTTTGCTCGTCCCCCAAGGGTGTGGCGTGATGTTAAATAGCTCTCCTCTTAAATAGTTCCTCGGGAATTAGGCTATATACTCCAAAAATATTTTTTCAAATCTGACTGGTAGTTCCAGAGATTAGCGCGTTCAGACAAACAAACAAACTCATCAGCTTTAGATATTATTTAATATTATTAGTATTTGAGATTTTTTTTCAGGTACATAAGCTACATTGCTAGTCATTGAAATCGGCCCTAAAGTTTAGCTATAAAACTTATTTAGGTACCTTCATAGACATAGGTAGATTTTTAAACGTCTTAAAAGTCTGATTTTTCAAGAATTACAATCCTACAAATAGGTACTCGTATAATAGAAGCTATCTGTGTTTTCCCGTTATGTTTTTACTCTTAAATAAAAAGCTATTCACTTAAAATGTGTGATGGGATTAATATTTAAACAAAAACTAAGTCCGATGTGAATTACTGATCCATTACGATTGCACAACTAATCGTCTAGGCTTCTATTATCTTCTTTTTGCATTCGTTTAAGTTGAATCATATCAAAAAAAGTGTAGGTGAGATATGATTCGCAGAGGAAAAATAATAGCACAAGATTAATACCTAAACAAACTTTGACTCAGAATTCAAAGATTGTTAGTCATTTAAATAATCAGGACAAAAAAGTGCAAGTGTTGAACATGGACGTCCTATACGCTTTGAACTCCTAGTTAATGGTGGGGTTATGCGGTTCTAAAGGGTTAAGAACTTCAATGGACACCAAAATTAGTTGCCGACAAACTTTTTTACAGTTTTTTTTCAAATTTAACTGCTGTACAATGTACTATTTTGGGAAACAATAAACAATAAACGATTAGGTTCGGCCGAAGTCACAGCATTTTGCTGAGCAACGACCTGTTCTTGCACAGATGCGACGCACGCATGGCACATATGTAGGACGCACGGCTTGTTATACTTATTATTATTTTATTGTTACTGTTTGTTACAAAAGTAGTTTTTTTTCAGTTTGTTTTGATTGTTATTGTTTAGTTGTCATCTGCCGGTGTCGCGGGCGCATGTATGTGTTGTCTTTGGTCCCCGGCCCTGACATCAAGCGCTTGAGTACGAGGCTTTTGGCTACATTGTATATTTTATGTCTTTTTTAATTTTTATTATTATTTGTTTTTTATTTGTAGCGTGCGTTTTGTTTGTGCAGAATAAACGTTTTTTCTTTCTTTCAAACAAGCAAAATAAAGCATACGAAACGTGGTAAATAAAGTAATACATTAAAAAACGCATCAGAATTCTGTCGATGCGTCAATACAACATGATCTGTCTCCGAGCCTACATTGTCCTCCATGTATGTATTTACGACGGCACGGATGGATTGGCTTGTAAAGTGAAATGGCATGTATGAGTTGTATGAGCGGCGCGCTGACAGACAAAAAGGATTTACGCTTTTTGTTTCAAAGAATGTTGTTGTGTCGCTTTGTTTGTATGTTGGTGTGTCTTGCGTGGTGTGTGGGAGTTGAGTGTTATGATGAGTGAGAATGGTTATTCCTCTATCACCTTGAGGATTTCGTGTTTCAGACATTATTGTTATATTATTAGGATCGACGTGAATAAACTCGATAAGCAGAAATTTTGAGTGCCTTTTGAGAAAAGATTCGGCGGATAAACGTGTAAAATTAACAGATAAACAATCAACGTCCGACGTGACAATAAACGGAAGATTTTAGACCAATGACCATTCAAATACGTCATCATCCAAAGCCCGACTTTACTCACTACTGAGCACAGGCCTCTATTTTTATCAATCCTAACACTCCTTTTTTTTTTTTTTTTGTTTCGGGGTGGAAAATCCTCATGGATGTCCGCCGCCCTGGGGCGGGCGGCGGGGTCTGTCAGACTCTTACTGACTAAAAACCACCCCGGTGTTCCCTCTCTCACCTACGCCTGGGGTCGCGGGAACGAACGATACTTCCGCAACCCCCGGCTGGTGCTGGCCCGCTCCTGCGGGCCTCTCCTCGTGTCAGGGGGGGGAGTGAGGTGTTGAACTCCCCCCGCGACGTCTAAGAGGGGCGCGCGTGGAACACTACGCGCCGCCGCCTCGGGTCCAGATGTGTGGGGGGCGACGGACGTCCCCAAGTCCGTCGCCCCTGGACCCATTTAGGGGGGCTGGAAGAGGGCGTTATCCGCCCTCCGCCGACGCCCGGTGCGCCTGCTGCGGGCCGGGTGAGGGGACGAGATCTCCCTCTCCCTTTCCGCAGCCTCCTTCTGCGAGACGACTGTTTCGCAGAAGGAAACCACCGCGTCCCAGGACTCCTCGCTGCCGACCATAGACTCCACCACGGCCGGCAGCGACAGGTCACTGCCTACTCCTGAGATGAGGGCACGGCGCGGCTCCTCCCAAGCGGCACACTCTGCCAGCGTATGCCGCGCCGTGTCCTCCCGGCAGTCGACGCAGTGGTGACACCGAGCGTCCGGCTCCCTGTTTATGCGACACAGGTACTTCCCGAAGCAACCATGCCCCGAGAGCACCTGCGTCACCCGAAACGACAGGGAGCCGTGCCTCCTCCAGAGCCAGCGCTCGAGCACCGGCCGGACCGCCTCGATGGTGACGAGGCCGGCGGTAGGGCGCAAAAGCCTGTCCCGCCATTCCGCCACCAGGACCTCGCGGAGAATCCTAACACTCCTGTGCCAGCCTCATCCAGGTTCTACCCACGATAATAACAATGCCGTCCACCCATCTTGCCGCCTACCGATCGTTACCCACTTAGGAAGACTATATAATATTATATAATCAGACTGTATAAAAAATCGTTATTACACGACATTTTTCAATCATCTTTGTCACGGTTCACAGAAACACACAAACAACATCATTGAAATCAATTATAATCTCCTCGGCACAGTCAGTGACCATATCAACACTTGACCATAAAAGCATACGAATGTGTGAATCAACGCGCATCTCATCCGGTAGACAATTACTAACAATTACCATATCTAATGGTATTACCACAAAATATATCATTTGCAGAAGATTGGCTCTATACAACGAGCAAAAACACATGCGCACACACGTTTACGTACAGCGAGTGCAAGCGCACTCGCGACTGTCATACTTTTGACATAGTTTGATATGTGTGTGACTTTACGTGCGGGGAACAAGAAACACGCAGACGGAGCCACAGGCAGAAGCTAGTCGTTGATAGAATGTCACTGTCGAGGCTGTTTGGTCTAGGGTGGTACGGGGGAACAAGAAACACGCAGACGGAGCCACAGGCAGAAGCTAGTCGTTGATAGAATGTCACTGTCGAGGCTGTTTGGTCTAGGGTGGTACGGGGGAACAAGAAACACGCAGACGGAGCCACAGGCAGAAGCTAGTCGTTGATAGAATGTCACTGTCGAGGCTGTTTGGTCTAGGGTGGTACGGGGGAACAAGAAACACGCAGACGGAGCCACAGGCAGAAGCTAGTCGTTGATAGAATGTCACTGTCGAGGCTGTTTGGTCTAGGGTGGTACGGGGGAACAAGAAACACGCAGACGGAGCCACAGGCAGAAGCTAGTCGTTGATAGAATGTCACTGTCGAGGCTGTTTGGTCTTCTGCATCTATCAATTTAGTGACGCTAATCACCGCGGTTAATTGATTGCCTTCGTGACTTGAATCCTCTTGTTACGTAACAAATTATGAACAATTTTTATCGCTCCTTTGACCTAATGATAATAATAGACGTAGCTAGTTCCTGACTAAGTAAATAGTAGGTCAACAGCGTGACGTGAGCGTTATCTCGGTTTACGGGGTGTTGCTTTAAAGCAATACCCCGTAAACCAAGATAACACTCACATCACGTATTGGTATATATTATATTTATATTAAATTTTCAAAAAAATTCAAAAAAATCTATATACTATGTTTGATAACTACGAGTAGGTATTAGCTAAAGGCACCTATAGCAAACCTACCCACCTATAACAAAAGATTTAAGTAATTAAACATCTAATGCCGGGAGAAATTAGATGTTCATGAAAGTAACATCTGAATCACCAGGCCCACATTGTATGAATGAAATAAAAAGTTTATCTTACCTGACAGCCGGTGTCGACGTCAGCGTAGTACCCTGAGCCTCGGCCCAGACATGAGAACCTCGTCGGCGGGAGCTTAGGCTTCAGACCACTCTACAACAAAGAAAGTTTACATTAGGAACAATTCGATGAGAGATGAAGACGTTTTTTTTCTGATCATTGTTCATTATTAAATCTCCAAGTATGAGCACTAAGAAAATATTTATTAACAGTATGGCTACTAGAATAGAACAAAATACTCTTTATTATGTATCCCGTATGGATTATTTCCATATGAATCAAACAGGCATCTTCAGGGCACGCTCGTTCCATCATAAAACTCATCCATCGCTTTCCACCAGTCGTAAGCGAGAGGTGACTTCGGATGTGATCGCTAACAGAATGACATGAAAAAAAGGTGATGAGTGAGTGGATGTATAAAATGAGACATGCGCGTCGACCCCAAATAAATTGGAATGCTAAATAGCAGGACGAAGTAGTTACTGATTAGTTTATTAGTAGCTAGTTATTAATGACATCAACATTCCTATTTTAATAGATTTAAGAGTCTTCCGCAGAAGATTGGCTTTCGTTATCCCCTTAAATGGTAAACTATGATCATAACACAATAATTGTCACATCATCAACGTCATTGCTAAAGGGATTAATGTTTGCAATAAAATAAAATTATCAGTTATCCAAATGAATGCAATGCTAGTGGTACCAACCACAAACAGAAATTGTATTTTCTCAATCCTATTGATACTAATATAACATGCATAGTAATATTTGTGTCTCTATTATAAAACACACTTACATTACATCCAACACAAACACACGAACGTATATGGAGGTAACAATCACAAAAATAATAGAGCCAAAATACCATAATAACAACCTCTCAAAATATTTCATTGGAATATAAACAAAACGTACTGACAGAAATCGTGAGATAGCAAATGGATGCATTAGTAGAGAAACATCTTTGAATGTACATAATTGAAACAATTTTTATTGCAGTAATACAACTAAAAACGGTCAAATTAAACTCGCATATCGAAGGTTCCGTATATAAACTTGGCTAATAAATTATAACTGGGTCTCCAGTATGAGAAACTGAAGGAGTTACTAAAACAGGTGTTTAGGAACACATTGATACTCAAACTCAAAGCATTTATTTCAATTAAACCTACATGCACTTTTGAATTGTCAAGAAGTCGGTCAGTCAGAAATATGAAGCTACTTGCCCATTCGAATGCGTAGTAGGTACCTATGAAGAAGAACGGGCAAGAAACTCCATAGACACTCTTTTGAATTATATTGTTACAAAAATATTAGTTACATCATTAATTTAGATAAAGATTATTATGGGAGGAACAAGTAATAAAGAGGAAAAGGAAATACAGAACACACAGACAAATATTATGTCAAAGAAGCCAATCGCATGGGAAGCACGCAAACAGAAAGCACAAGCACATCGTACCCTTTTTGGTCTTTTGCAACGTTAAAGACACTTTCGCACGAAGTCATATAAAGCGTATTTAATCACTAATGACGGGTCAGTGGGCAGTAATAGTGAGCTCTGCAGTTTAGTTACGAAACTCATCATTAATGTATGTAATGCAAATTATTGCGTAGCTTTTTAATTGGTATTATGAAAACGTTTATTTTATTTCACGATCGTTTACTAATGGGTTTATCTTTCGTTTGATTTTGTTTAAGCGTGCGTGATCCATCGCCGCCCGTTCGATGTCCACCGCGCACAGGATGGATGGAAACCAGCACTTGAAGTGATTTTTTGCTCCGTTGATGTATAAATAAATAAATAAATTAATTAATTAATTAGATTTCGGTTAGTGTAAACAGCCGGTCGGTTCTGTAAAAATCTCACCATGAAATCATAAGTGAAGTGAGCAGTCTCAATAGTTTTAATCCCTAATGGTAGCTCACTTCCCGCTCACTTCACCTAAGTTCTCACGGTGAAATTTTTACAGAATAGGACTGCAAGATATACAATGCCTAATGCTCTTGCTCAGATTTATTTTATATTGTTTGAATGAAAATGAGTCGTCATTATCTTCACCATTCTCCTGCCCTTAACCCAATTTGTTTGGGGTCGGCGCAACATGTCTTTTCGGAATGAAAATGAGTGTTAGTCGAAATACGGGAATGTGCTTTTCCAGTAATTGTTACACTGGTCCTTGTAATCATTAATAATAATAATAATAAGTGGTGGATCGAACAGCGCGGCGCGCAATGATTGTTGATATAGCCGTCCCGCATGATGAAAACCTCGCGAAAGCCGAGAAAGACAAACAAATCAAGTATCTTGACTTGGCTCGCGAGGTTGTCGACATGTGGGATGTGGACTCAGCGATCATTGTGCCGATAGTCGTGACAGCCAATGGGTTAATAGCCAAAACCTCGACCAACACCTGGAGGAGGCTTTCGTTAGGCAGCTGGATCAAGGGCTTTATTCAGAAAGCGGTACTTCTGGACACGGCTCACATTTTCAGGAGGTTCCTCTCTCTGTAGCCCTGACCGCCGGTAGCTTGGACCCTGTTCCCGATACCGGAGGGATACTATTTTTTTATATTTTAAAATATTTTTTTCTATCTTTTTGTTATAAAAATATTTAAAAATGTAACTTATAAGCATTTCAACGAAATAAAGAATAATAATAATAAATTTATTTGCCACAAAAAATACAGATGGGAATTTAGGTACATCTGGTTCTGTGTTGAAATTTGTACTCAATTATTGTAACCCTGCTTCTTAAACTAGGTAAATCTGTATCTTAAGAGACAGTGATAGGTCATGGGGTCTTAAACATAGTTAATTAATAAGTTAATGACAAAAATAGATGTGGAAAAGCACATTCTCGTATTTCGACCACGATATTTTTATTCGCTCAGAAATAAAACAAATGTGGTCTTTGTAATCTCAATCCGTTAATAGTTTCAGTTTACTACCGGCTACTATTACTTTCACTCGAGATGACACAAAAGTTCAAAGGACCACAATCATAAACCAGCTATTTATGGCACTGCTTGCTGTCACAAAATAGCCATAATATACAAAGTTCAAGTAATACATTAATAAAACAGTCACCTTCAAAAGCAAAGCCTGCAACTTCTCGTAATCTACGTAAGTGGCAAAATAAGTATGTGTTTCCCAACGTCGCTGAATAAAGCTGCGTGTGCACATCTATTCAAGATGGCTCCAACAACTTTAGGTAATGCGTGGATAAAGAAACGAAACTATTTGGAAATATTGAGAATCTTGTCTATAAGCTCTGACTTGGATTACTGAATATAGAAATGGCAGGTGGATTTACAAAGATAAACCGATTGATCACATCGATTAAAAACTGGCAGATGTCTCAACACATAATTCTTTAAGTAGCCTAAGCTTTTAATATGATTTAAAAAATGTATGTTACTATATGAACAACAGACCAGCTTGTGGTACACATGTGTACCAGATCGCCCCAATGAAATTAAACATAACTTGAAAACTGGCGAGTTTTCTACTAATGTTTTAGGACTCATACGTTCAATTGTTTAACCCAAAGACCAAGCCTATTGTCATGTATGCATACATATATTCATTGAAACCATGCGTTGCACCATCCCACTGAGTTACTGACGCGCACCCATCATAAAGATGTCCTGATAAACTGCTATTGTCGTGTTTACAGCACCACTACCATTGTTCAAATCTACACAAGAACCAGCTTACATTTGCATCTACCAACTACACATATTTCTATTGTACTTCAAAGGAAAATTCACATAAAATGGTCAGCGTTTTATTTGGCGAGCTGCAAAGTTTAGTTGGTTAGTTTTCTGCAAGGCTTGCTTGGGAATTTTTTGTCTTGTCCGTTTGTATGGATTTCGTAAACTGGGTACATCTTCATTAACTCGCTTTGTTTAGTCCGGTTGTGCTCTAATTATTCAGTTTTAGATAATACGTTTGGCTTCACTAGACTTGAAGGCCCTCAGAAACTCCAAATAATTAATTGAACAAAGAAGCCGGTGAAGGTGTCTATTTGTGATACGAATATCTGCTGGAAAATACTCTCAATAATTACCTTCATAAAAATAGGATTCAAATGATTATTTAGGAAGTCAATACAGTTAGTCTTCAGCAACTGTATTGAATACCAAGCGTCACACACAATTGTCCACCATTTTCATTTATCATTTGCACCTAAATCAAGTTGCAAAAACTAGTTGTGTTCAAAACTTGTCAGTACTATAAAAACAAAATAATTAACACAACATATTTAACTGTGTGTGTACGAGTATAACACGATATGTTTTTGACATGTCTTATACAAGACCTGTCGAAAACATGTACCATAACTTGTAAATGGGTAAACCCGGGGGGGGGTCACTCAAATTGACAATTGTATAAATATACATACTAAGTAGGTACACGTATCTACTTAGTATGTATATTTATACAATTGCTGTGAACTTAAAAGAGCGCCATTCATCCTCTCAGCTCTCGGAAACACTAACCTATTCAACGAGTGTACCTCCTCAGGTCTAGATAAGATCGATATAACAAAATAAAGCAATTTGTAAAAGATCCACTTACAAGATTTCTAACACAATGGCCATCACTTACTGAAGTAGAAAGTGTTGGCAGGTTTACTCCTCTGGGCATTATTCAGGCAAAAATACCATATTCGTTACAATCTCAAAAAAAGATAAGAATCTATTATATGTATCTATTTTATAACAATAAGATATATATATAGATAGATATAGATAAGTATCTATTTTAATGGGACCTTATACAAGGTTTAACTTAAATAACGCACAACCTCTTAAGGGGTCATTGTACTCATCATTATGAACAACTTTTACTATGGGACCAAACCGAAAATCACGAAAAAAAAATCAGCTGTTCCCTACATTTTGACGAGTTATGCAAACATAAATGTAGGGAACAGCTGATTTTTTTTTTCGCAATTTCTGGTTTGGTCCCATAGTAAAAGTTGTTCATAATGATAAGTACAATGACCCCTTAAGAGGTTGTGCGTTATTTAAGTTACACCTTGTAAATTAGCTGAGGCAGTTAGCTTGGTCGCGGATTGTTCGAAAGAGTTACCGGTGCCCTTGGCACAGGCAACTGAAGGAACACGGGTGGGTTTTAGTCAGTAAAAGTCTGACACACCCTCCCGCTCCAGAGCAGGAGAGCGGGAGAAGTTTTTTTTATAATTTCCAACCCCAAAAAAAAAAAAAAGGCAGTTAGCTTGGTTGGTAGTGTGCCCAATGACAATGGTAATATAATTAGATTGAGTAATATAACATAACATATCATGCCTTGATCCCAGAGGGTTGAGGCGGAGGTGTACCTAGTAGTACACCCACATTTCCAGTTATTTTTAAGTACCATGTAATAGAGGCGTGATCTTGTAATGTCACAATACATATATGTAAAGTCTCTATTAAAGCACCCCAAGTACTAAATCAAATGAATGTATTCACAAGTCTAGTTTCTTTATTTAGAACGTAATGATACCTATAAAAAAACCGGCCAAGTGAGTGTTGGACCACGCACAATGAAGGGTTCCGTAGTTGGAATGAATTTATCCCAAGAACAAACTTAACATTGTAGTTGAAAATCATGTTCTCTCCCATACATTAAAACTGCAAATGTAAGTTGGTCGACTATTACTCGTAAACTTGTAAAGCCTATTTACCTGTGATATTTTTCATTTTAACTTCGTTATACCGTTACTACCGTGCTTTTTCACATTTCCAAAAACAAGCATTTAGCTGGCGAGGGTGGACACTTGATTCTAACAAAAATTTGCACTTTGAAGCTTAATATTTCATAAAAACAAAAGGATCTCTGAATGGAAAAATTGTTTTCAGAAACCCGCAATATTTTTGAAAGACCTATCCAATGAGACCCAATACCATGTGGTAGACGAGAAAAAAAACATCCCCATACGTGTAGAGGAGGTTCCTGAAAAAAAAATGTTTTTTCATGATTTTATTTTACCACTTTGTCGGCGTGATTGATATGTATATCTGTGCCTAATTATAGCTTTCTAATCCTAAGAGTCTCTGAGATAATCTGCGGACAGACGGATGGACGGACGGACGGACGGACGGACGGACGGACGGACGGACTGACGGACGGACGGACGGACGGACGTAAGGATGGACGGACGGACGGACGTAAGGATGGACGGACGGACGGACGTAAGGATGGACGGACGGACGGACGTAAGGATGGACGGACGGACAGACGTAAGGATGGACGGACGGACGGACGTAAGGATGGACTGACGGACGGACGTAAGGATGGACGGACGGACGGACGTAAGGATGGACGGACGGACGGACGTAAGGATGGACTGACGGACGGACGTAAGGATGGACGGACGGACGGACGTAAGGATGGACGGACGGACGGACGTAAGGATGGACTGACGGACGGACGTAAGGATGGACTGACGGATGGACCTGGCGCGATTATAAGGGTTCCTTGTTTTTTACGGAACCCTAAAAACGATTCGTATCCGATCAAGATACGGACACAAGATTTGTAAGACAATAGTCTTATTGCCAGGTTATGTAACGCCAGGAAGGGTCCGCGATTCGCACGTAACTGCAAGCGCTCGTTGTGTGTAATTGCACAGTAAATTGCTACCAATTTGTGTAATAAGACATCTGAAGATTTGGATCGAGAGATCGAGAGAAATGGAGTTCGGTTATTACTGACTTCCTATAAGCCTGTACCACAATTGCTGTGACACCCTGATAAGTGAGCCCCGTTGGCTGCTGTCGGGCATATATTTTTTTACAAAAGTATGTGCTTCTTGCATATTATTCGAACCAATGGCATGGCCATTTTTATATACGAAAGTTTCCCGAATAAATAAATTGAAGACTATACACGGGACATCGACGCTTAAACTACGAGTATTGTATTACCATGAGCATAGTTCACGGTGAGTCGGAACTGTCTGCGAAGATGCCCCCAGTGAGTCGGAGTGGCGCTGCGTTATGCTCCAGTGCGTTGGATGTGGTATACAGCGCCGGGTTGAGGCTGACTGCTGGCGCCGACCACGAGAGGGTTTTTAAGGGCTCTGCTTGTTGACCGGCTGAAAGTGCAGTGTACTGTGCCGAGGTTTCTGATGAAGCTAAGGGTGACAATGACCAGGGATACCCGTTGAAGCCGTGGGTGTTGTTTGGCTGGGTAACTCGCCGCTAAAGTTTGCGGAAATGATGATGATGACGTCACGGTGAAGTATTTGCACGAAGACTGCGCTGACGTTCATGTTTGGGCTCACCAGTATAGAAGCATGAGGAACATGGTGTAGAGTTCACTCATACTCTGTAGAAAAGGGAGGATCCTCCGACCAGACTGGTGTCGTGTCTGGCGGGCAACTGCCATCGGGCAGTTGCCCGCCAGACAACTGCCCGATGAAGATGATTCATGACGGGTCGTTGTATATATGCTAGTTGCGTGGTAAACTCGGCTTGCGAGCTGTGGGACTTTGCTCAGGATTTTGTATAATAAAATTAAAAAAAAAAACGACGCGAAAAAAATTACGCGTAGTTCGCATGTGTCGTTTGTAGATACCGCAATACAAATGATTCTAACCCCCGTGATGGTTACAAAAAAAAAACAGCTGTTACATACATTTCGACCGTTTACTCCAAATAGGTATGAAATAGCTGATTTTCTTTTTAAGAACTGATGTATAGATTCTAGGGTGGGGCATTAGAAGCATGCGCTGAATTCATGGTAAAATTTTGTGCGTCGATGTCGTAGCCATAGGCTAGGTCATTAATTGTTATAGATGATGGGAATTGATCGTAGATGTGTACGAAAAGTAATAAGTTCTTGTACCTGTTGCGGTCGGACCATATGTGAAGGTGTTTCGTAACTTTACATTAGCTTAAACTTATGTGTGACCTCTCCACATAAGGAGCTGCCGACACAAGCAGAAGTTTTCGGTACTTTTGTATGAGTCAGTATTTGCAGTGATCACTGTAAGTAGGTACGTTATTTATACACGAAGGATTGGCACGCCTTTAGGACCAAAATACGTGACAATTTTTCCCAGTGTTTGAGGAAATATATGAAATAACCAGGATATTTTATTATTTAAGAATTGCTTAATATACAGGGTACCTGGTAACCTGGTACCATGGTACATGATTCTAAACCCCCTAGCGTTGAATTATCATCGATCATTAAAAAAAAATAGCTGTTCTATACATTTTGACCGCGTCGGTATTGCACTTTTCTATGAAACAGCAGATTAATTTGTAATAACCGACAAAAAAATTCCATGCGATGGGGTCATCATACTATCATGTTTAATTCAACCAATTCATGGGTTCAGTTTGATGTCCCTGCCTGCATAATTAAATTTAAAAAATTGCGTAGCCTTATGATTACTTTAAATGGGACAGGAAATAAACATTACAAAATCATATACATTCGTTATATACGTGAGTTTGACATGATATTTACTTAAATAAAGCCTTATTTACTTTAGCAACATATCATAGCTCGTCCAATGTCAAAAGTTAGCTGATCATAGGCCTGCAACTGTTGGCTTCAAATAATGGGTTTTGTGCAATATTTGTTAAGTTCTAAGCTAATGTTGTGTTTAAGTTAATCTTCTGTTAAAAGTGTCTTTACATAAGATGCTATGTTGTAATCTGCTGTTTATTTTGTACACGCAGCTAACATAATGTGTTCGTTTAAATCTGCTTGTTGTTTAAGTAATCTGTTTAGTGAATTGGTTGGTTTGAGAAAAAACTAGATGGAGAAATGGACTTGATCATTCTCATTTGTTTCTATTGAGATAAGCTTCAGTCAAGAACTGAAGACATATAACAGACTTCTTTCTGAGCATAAAAAGTGACTTTGACGTCTGAGTTTCGGTCTTTCTTCTCGGAGTAGTTGGATACGAAACACCGAACGCATCTAAACCTGAAACATAATTATTTTTAGCACTTTACATAAATAAATATAATGTATCGTAACGTTCTTGCCTTAGCCTGTTGATTATGTTTCACATCATCAAGGTGGCCCCGTGACAAATTGAAGTCAGAAGCTAGTATTGTGACACACTTTCCTATTTACCTTCTAAACTTACCGACTTTTTTCAACAATTTGCAATTTATACAGTGGTTTGCGAAACCACAATACAGGTACCAATCAGGTACCAGGCAATCAATCAATCAAAATGTCATAAATTTCAAATCTAACCGAACCATAAACAATAGAATGAAAATGGCGACTGACCGCGTAAGTTTATGTTAACGGACTCTTACATAAGCTGTGAGTCTGTGACTCAGACTTAGACTTATTACAGTCTAGATTACGTAACTGCAGTAGCTACTTTACTAGGTGACCTCTGAATATGGTCCTAAGAGCCGTAGATGTTGAAACCATACGTATAGAGGTATTATTGTAATGTCATTATTATTTGGCGACGTGAATTGCGTAGTCGCAGTTACTGTCTTCTATCATTTGAATGAAAATAATGCCCAATCACGCATATCAATCTTAGAAGGTTATGGAAACAGCCGGTGTATTCTGTAAAAATCACACCGTGAAAACTAAAGTAGAGAGAGCTGTTACTACACCTAGGGACTTACACCTAAGTTTTCACGGTGACATTTTTAGAGAGTAAATCAACAAATGTCAACATGTACATACATGAATGACGTCCTTCTTCCTCTGATAGTCTTAGGTAAGCCTAAAGTTAAAAGCTCCTTTAGCGCACACCAACGGGTATCTAACTTACTGCTCATTCTCACTCCAAATAAGGACGTCTAAAGCCTCATCTTGCATGTAACCATCTTAATACAGCCTACTTAGTGAGGTAAACACACTATTACAAATCAATCAGAATCACCAATAATACGTTCTTATTGAATACACTCCCAACATAAGCAATGTAAGCTCAGATTAACGAACTAATCAGGATTATCTGGAAGTAGTAACAGTGCTAACAATAAGTAACAGCTTTCAAGGGGATGTTTTTGTGGTAGGCAACACTGACCTACTTTCTGTTCTTTGTGTTGTGTTTGTGTTGTAGGTCCACCAGGCGTTTTGTTTTGTGTTTTTATTAGGCTGGTATTCGAATGTGGAATGGTTGATTTAAATAAATAAATATTGCTTGCTGCTGGTCACTCAGATAAATTGCTAGTTCCGAGCAAAATACTTGAGAATCTTAATTTTCCTGGATATGGAAAATGTTAAATGCGCCAACTCGAAAAGAAAACACACCAGTTCACCAAGTGGCAATTCTATGAATATTTTTTTCCAGAAAATTAATTCACTAACAGCAAACTTTGACAGACTCAAAAACATATCACAGATCTCAGATATTCGGCTTCCAATCTAACCAGATGCAGCTGAATACCAGTATTTTACATGGAGCGACTGCCTATCTGACCTCCACAACCCAGTTACTGAGTAACACGACACCCCTTAGTAAGACTGGTTGTCAGGTTTTTGGGCTTCTGACTAGCCTTAACGACTGTAAAAGAACTACGAATGAAAGCCAGGACCAATGGCTTAGCGTGCTTTCCGAGGCACGGAGTCTCAATATGAAGTGGATGGTCTCCCATCCACGGAGCGGCTTCGGCAAGCTTAGTATAACCTTCGATCGACCTGTGCGGCTGTCATTATTAAGCCACAAGCCTCTCTGAGACCGTAGAAATAAAATACCATACATCACTGACACGTCGATCACCTTACACCTAACATACCTATTGACATTCACAGTCACACCGTTTGGTGTCTAGACATGTTAATAAATCCATAATTGCATTCTGACATTTTGAACTCTGTTTTGTATGCAATAGAGAGTATAAATAACAGTGTTTTTGTCATTGCGTATAAGCATTAAAATGAGTAATAAAGTATTTCATAATTGATTCATTAGTCGATTGGTGCAGCTGCACTTCGGGTTCCTGGTTTCTGGTTAAGGCTTAACAAAACTTGTAACTTTAATCAATTGAATGGAGAAATTCTACTACACAGTCACGTATTATAATTGTCGGCTAGAAAGGATGAGGCTGGCACGGGAACATGCGATTGGCAAAAGAAAAGTGGCTGAAGTCAGGCTAAGATGTGATGATGATGATATTCCTTTAAATCCAAATATGTGATTCGAATGCAGTTTAAATATGTGACTCCGTATTTAGAACGACAAGCAAACTACACAAAACACCATTATGTGTGTACATAAATGGTAAAATAAATAAATAAATAAAAATTTAATCGCGAGAGCTGTAGTAGCTTAGAATAAAACTTCACTTCGCTAATTATTTCTCAGATTACTCTCAAAAGTCTGATACTATCGTAACATTACTTAACATCGAATGCCTTCAACAGAACAAGTTGCAACTAGTACCATTGCGAGCCCTTCAGTACATGTTTCCATGTGTTTCCTCATATCCAACCTTTAGACGTGCTAATCGCTTATTAATCCCTCGTGTAGTTAGCTTACTTAGCAATGCCCAAAGATGGGGGTATATTGTATTTAATATAATAAATGCGCGGATGCCTAAATTAATTGGTACCCACCGTTGAATGTGTTTGTGTGCGAATGGGTACCAGTTAGAGGTACCCAGTTAGTACAAGCGTCTGGCGCCTACATGACCGGTTCTGTAAACAATTTCTATTTCATATTTGTATACTTTACCAGTTTTTCTCCTATATTAGTATAGGGATTCGTAAGTGACTTCTACGCGCAAATTGTTACCATGAATTCAGCAGACGATTCAAGAAGTTATTGATCGTTTAAACTAAAAACTGCTTTTTGATACGAAAGTGTAATACTCGTACCTACTCGGTCAAAATATATACAACGGCAGATTTTTTTATATAATCGACGAATATTTATACTCTGTGGGTCTAGAATCATGAACTGAATTGATTTATAGCAATAGTCTGCGCGTCGATGTCCCTTTCAGTGTGTTTAAATTAAATTATGCACAAACACAACCAAGATAGCTTATTTATACATCACGTGACCACGTACTCAACACGACACTGTGTGAAATTTCACACTCACAATACTTGGATACTACACAACTCTATCTTCCGACAGCGTGTGCGAAACTTTGACGTTTTCGATAACATATCGACACTCTGAGCAAAACCTCAAGATTGCATGGCAACGAGTTATTGTGTGAGTAACCAAATGATATGCAGGTGAGACTGGCTCAAGGCTTGCAGTTGGAAAGTAAAGGAATTTGTCGATTGTGTACCACTATCATTGTAATTGTGTTTAGGCTTGTAAATTCATTGCGAATGAAACAGCTATTTATTGGGAAATTAAATCCAAATTGGTGATTTGTTTAAATATCGACCAAAAGACAATCTCCTTTAATAAGTTATGGCTACCATTCACAATAGGAGAGATTTCCGAGAAATTAGGGTACACTTACTTCTTCTGAAACCTTAATGCAGCAGATACAATGGGACGGTAGTCTCTAGACTTAAATACGAATGCACTTTATAAGCTTTAATAAAAAAAATGACAGGATTAAGTAAACCTCATAATAATAAATTAATAATCTAAGAACAAGTTCAAATTTCATATAATATTAAAAGTAATGTTTTATCAAAATCATTGTTGCCTGCGTCTCCATATTCTTAGATAGGTTCCAAAAAGCTAGAAACAAAGCTGATACTATCGGTTTTTTCTTTCAAACTTTGTTTTTAATCTAAACTCTGATTTTGAATTTGCATGAATTTGCTAGACTGAAATGACAGCATCGATCGACATTTTCTTGTCAACATGTTATTATGTATTTAATCTATATTAGCTGACATTTTGGTCTAGCAAATTAGAAATCTCGGCATGAATTTGGACAAGACCAAAGTCATGTACAGTTCGCACGTCTTGCCGAGTCCAATCCACATCGAAGGGTCGCTTCTCGAAGTTGTGAAGGATTATGTCTACCTAGGGCACGTCATCCAGCTCGGTAAACAAGAAAAAGAGGTGAGGAAGAGGCCGACAGAAGGATCCAGTTGGGTTGGGCAGCATTTGGAAAACTTCGTCAAGTCTTCTTGTCACCTATCCCTCAGTGTTTGAAGACATCTTCAACCAGTGCGTCCTGCCCGTCATGACATACGGTGCCGAAACGTGGACACTGACGGTCGGGCTGGTCCACAAATTCAAGGTCGCTCAGCGCGCTATGGAGAGAGCTATGCTCGGAGTCTCTTTGAGGAATAAAATCAGGAATTAAATTATCCGACAAAGAACCGGAGTTACCGACATAGCTTGCAGAGTAAACCAACTGAAGTGGCAGTGGGCTGGCCATGTCTGTCGAAGGGCCGATGGCCGGTGGAGCAGACGAGTGCTGGAGTAGAGACCGCGTATCGGCAAGCGTAGTGTGAGACGCCCCCTAGATAGATGGATGGACGACCTAAAGAAGGTGGCTGGGGTAGACTGGATGCGGAAGGCGGAGGACAGGGTGTTGTGGCGCAGTCTGGGAGAGGCCTATGTCCAGCAGTGGACTACGATAGGCAGAATTGACTGATTGATTGAAAAAAAAAAACAAAATGAAGCACGTCCAAACCTATCAAAACACATCATAAACTCAAACATTTTATATTCCTCGACAACTGCTATTAAACTTTGTATGATATCAAAACTCGCAAGCGAAAACCGCTAATTGATCACCAGCAATAAATTCACCTAGAAAAGACAAAGACAATTTTTACTAAGCCTTAGTGAATCACTTCACTAATTTGACTGTATGACATAAGATGGTTATCACTGGGCCATTACTTACCACGCTGGTCACCGAATATAGACATCAAGGAGGCAGTTGAACAACCGGACAGGCGGTCATGCCAAGGACGATACGATTTAAGATTTGTTTAGGCGTCACGTGACGGACAGTGGGATTTCATAATGTGATCAACATTGCCAAAATCTGGCAGGCTTATAAAAACTATGAATTATGAACGTTTATTATATTAGTTTGGAAATGGCCAGTTTTTTTTTAAGATCATAATTTTTATTACTCTCCAGTCCTCGATGATGAATAGATATGTTTATCTGTAGGAAGAATTGCTTTGTTCGAATCAAATGAAATAGTCTCTTTATAGAGACTTTACTATATATATATATTAATAGAGACTTTTTTTTATAAAAAGAGGTATTTTTAATGAGGTATTTTTTTTTGGAAAACGCGTTTTCTTAAAAAATACCTAGGACTGTATGCAATCAAATTCTATTGTAATGTTAATTAATTTAAAAAAATATCCTACTCCAGAGTTCCTTTGACAAGTCGTTTTTTGTGGGTTTAAAGATACTGAAATTTAAAATTGAATTTCAATTTATTTTTTTTTTTAATTCTGTCTATTTCCACAGTATCTTATTTACATGCGAAATATCCAAAATCACATGACTGATTACCTACAAGGCAACATATTTGGCGAGGTCACTCAAAATGTCATAACTCGTAAGTCAAATTTTAAACATAAAATATGGCGAACATTGTGTTTCTGATGTAAATGTATGCAACTTATTAATTAGTACAAGTTTGTTTATTACCTACGAGTTAATATTATTTGATATATCATATACATTTATGTATATCATATATACATATATGGTAAAACCATCCATGGTGTTCATAAGCAAAATGCTTCATTTGCGTCTTATTTTTGATTTTTATGTGAACCTAGCTATTAATGTAAACTATAAGGAAACGATAGCATTTTTTTTGGCAAATAAACTTCTAAATTCTTTGATGAAACCATTGGTTTAGGTTCCTTCCTATTCTAAAACCAAAACATGAGTCAAACCAACCTGACGAAACCAATCCGAAGAAAACAAACCGACAAATTGAAATTGGTTAAATTTTGGTGTACAGTAGAGCATATTCTATCTATCAATCCCAGAAGTCTGAAAAAGTTGAAGAAAAGAATTTACCTAGAGTAAAAATATTCAAAAGTAGGAATTTGTCACTTCATGGTCGATGGCAATATATTGCAAATAAAAAAAAAAAATTAAAAAAATACCGTAAAGATAGTTTTTTTTACTGAGTTTTTATGATTCAAGGCGATATTATTCAAGTGAGATAAATGAGGACAAGTAAGGCCCATCGTCCACGATGCTACTTAGAAGTAACTAAGTTGCAAGCTTAAATCATCAATGGCGCCAGAATATCACAGCACGACGCGACATACCCACTCAGCATCGTCCACGACGCGACTTACTAACGCGTTATTAACTAGTTTGTAATTGGTTTGGTTGCGTGTGAAATACTAGTGCTGGGACATTCTGGCTACTCATCGGTAAATTAATTTTGTAACTGGTAAATTTCCAGTAGCGTCTCGGACGATGGGACTTAGAGTAAGATAGCCTACATCCTACATTTATACTTCTATTATAAACAGGTAAAACTTGTGAGTTCGGAACTACTGTTCCATTTCCTAAAATTCTTTCACAAATGTTAAAACAAGAAATTTCACGCTAAGTATGTATTACGTAGTTAAGAGATAGTCAGTGTTTGCATATCAGTAAAAAATCGTTGTAATTTACGAGGTCGGTAATGAGACAGTTTCCCTCGATTGTTTCAGCGGAGTTACAGATAAGTGCAGTCTACTGACCCACACCTGCATTCACTTTCCATACAGATTACTTCTTCCGATTTGAGATCAGCTTGTAACCGAATGTGATGTAATTGAAAGCAGTACTTTACTGGCGACTGTCTGTCTACAGAAGCTGCTAAAATTTTCTGAATGAAGAAAAATGTATCATGAAGCCAATATTTATTTATAAAAATCATGATTAACTTGAATTCTTAATTGAAGACTATAAGGGTTTAAACGTTGCTTAAAGTTAAAGAGTCCTTTAAACATCAAAAATGTATAAATAAACTCTTAACTATCCTAAAATAGCCTCAGAATCAGAAAATCGATCGGAACAGAACCTTCTCCTAGCACACATTAATTTCCTTGCATGTTCCGAATAATTCACAATGACATGCATATCTATGATAATCACACTATCACACTAATCTTATAAAGGCGAAAGTTTGTGACTGTGTGTGTGTGTTTGTTACTTCTCCACGCTCAAACGGCTGGACCAATTTGGATGAAATTTGGCACACAGATAGTTTATAACCAGGATTAACACATAGAATACTTTTCTTATTGGATCGACGATTATTATTATTACTTATGCGGGTGAAACCGCGGGGCGCTGCTAGTACATAATAAGTGTAATTATGTATATCCCGGAAGAGACACTGATAGATTATCAGTTTTCTTTCGTCAGAACAATGATATTATTATACGAATTCGATTCATATATATATTTAGACAAGGTCGTCTAAGGTCGTCAATTTTTTGCCGACAGGTTTTCAACAGAAATATTATTAGACCCATACTAATAAATTTCGAAAGTAACTATGTCTGTCTGTATGATACCTTTTCACGCCTAGGTACTGAACGGATTTCGATAAAATTTGGCAAGAAGACAGATGGCATGCTGAGGCAGGATATGGGTTACTTTTTGTCTCAATAATAATCCTAAACCCAGCATTTCTTAACTTAGGGATATGAAAATTCAAATGTATTTAATATTGCAATTTTTAAGCATTTGGATTTGGATTAGAAATATAGCCTATCTGCTCACTTCATACGTTAGCGGCTGAGAGGAATTGGATAGGCCATGATCTGGGTTAGGACATAGGATATTTTTTCATACTGGTGTAAATTCCTGAGGTTTAATTTTAGACAATCACGCAAACGAAGCCGCGGTCAAAAGCTAATCTATCTATATATTTTAGTGACAACATGTACAGATGCCAGCACATCAAGCTACCCGAAACTGTCAAATTTTCCCAATCAACCTTGAACCTCATGTTCTAGCGATAAAGTTGAAAATCTACTAACGAAATTTGACAGATTGTATTAGCTTGATGTGCTGGCATCTGTACCAGGCATGTCTATTTTTTTTAGATCCATGTCAGTGTGTCTGAAGTAAAACTAGTTTTTTTTAATATATTTATGCTTTTATAGTAGTATAGTAATTTTAGACTGTTATATAAAGTTGTGCAATACCCTGTTTCAAAATATTAATAAGGAGATAAAAAATGTCATTTGTTTAGACCCCAATCGTTCACACCAATCTTAATTAAATAAATTTTGAATCACGGACTCTCGTCCTAACGTTCAAGGGTTCGTTATAGAATATTTTCTAAAATACCCAAAATTCTTCATCGTCATCATCATTTCAGCCGAAGAACGTCCACTGCTGGACATAAGTTCCCCCCCCCCTCTAACACTAGTTCTGTGCTTCTCGCATCCAGCAGATTCCTGCGGCCTTCACCAGGTCATCATCGGTCCACCCTGTGGGAGGCCTTCCAACTCTACGTCTTCCGGTACGCGGTCGGCAGTCCAGAACCTTTCGGCCACCTGTTCTGCGAGCTGTGCCATGCCCACTGTCACTTAAGTTTGGCAATTTTTCTGGCTAGGTCAATCACCTTGGTTCAAATATATCAAATTAATAAAATAAGATTCAATGGAACAAAAAACAGTTTTACAAATTACGATGGCAATGATTCCACGTGGAATGCTGATGGCTTCAGACTTGTCCCACATTAATTAAAATAATTACAAATGCACTCACATCATTCAATTATGTATGTATGTACGTGCATGCACAACTAATGTAATAGGACTGGTTACTTTTATAATTAATTCGTAATTTATGGCGGCTTGTGGGAAGATGACTACCTATAATAAGTTAATAACTGTCATCATAAGATTCCTGGCTGACCATTACATAAATATTAGTCATGTTTTTGCTGGATAACTTTCCATGTGAATTAACTTGTGTGCGGTTATTTTAATTTGAAAGTTTGGCCCAAGTGGCCTCACAGCAAAAATTCCAGGTTCAAAAACATTCTTTTTTTGAGTTGTGTATCGTACGACCCGACCCCTACCTTGGACAGTCTTTTGACTGTACAGATTGACAGGGATACCCGACGCACAAGCTGTAACCATAAATTCAGCACATGATTCTAGAGCCTCTAGCGTAGAAAATATTTTGGGGATGCATGAAGAACTCTCCTCGTGTAGCGCAGTTAGTTCCACCAGTTACCCAACTGAACCGAGCGCTCGGCGCATCCTGGACAGTCACACCCAAAACCTTATTTGACTGGCCAATTCTTCCCTTGTGGTGGTAAGGCTAACGCCCGCTTGGTTAGCGACCACCCTCCCACCGGAGTCCGGCGTTAAGAGCCTGCTGGGCTTCGTCGATACGTGGGAGTTCCAGTGCCTTAGGCATCTTCTGGGCACGCTCGTTCCATCATAGACCTCATACATCGCTTTCCATCAGGCGTGATCGAGTTCAAGAGCGAACCCATTCAGCAATAAAAAAAACAGTAAAAAATATTTCGATTATCAAAAAACATCTGCTGTTTCATATTTGTGTAATAGAAGAAGGTTAAACTTCCAAACACGTTAATCTAAAAATGTAAAAATATTTCAAGTCGTTTATAAATAGAAGATAAGCATACTTGAATCATATATTTATTTTTAAGTGTAATACACACACAAACATGCATATCTCGCCTTCATTTTGACAGTAAAAGACAAACCATTTTTCCTTATTTGAGTCACATACAAAAAGATAAAAGTTCCCACTATAGTTTGTCGTTCTTACGAAAACTACATTTCTTCATAATTCAAGGTAATGCCCACATCTGAATCCAAACCTCGAGCCATCGCGGGTAGAAACTGGATGAGGCTGGCGCAGGAGCGTGGGGATAGGCAATGAAAACAGTGCCTGTGCTGAACAGTGGGTGAAGTCGGGCTTTGGATGATGATGATGATGGATGTTTTTCACTTTTTTCATGACAAAAAATTGTTTGGTCTCACGTTTTGCTCTGAGAATGGTTACCTTTTTCAGGGCGGCAATTTTGAAATACACGTACTACCTAACATAATTGTTGCCCCTTCTTATCTCCATTGACCATATAACTATAACTGTTTATATCTTTGAGTATATTTGAAAACCGCAACAGAGTACAACTCATATTTTCTGAATTGAAATATTTTTCGATATTCTTCGAAACACTCAACAACGCAGGTTTTGTTATATTTTTTACTATTTTGACTTTGAAAAGACGGTTAGATAACAAGTATTTAAACATAAATAACCTTCTTAACAAATCAGTATATTAAAGCAAATCCCGTTTATTATGGATTATCCTCTTAATCCATGTCAAACAATAATAGCCCCGATGCGTTAGTGTCCTCACGTTGGTATTCTAAATTACCATTTACTAATTAATTATATTCGTGCGACCACTTGACCGGTCTCCAATCAAACTTGTTTTACTAACTAATTATCATTTTGGACTAGTCTTGACATATCAACCATGATTGAAATGATTAATTTAGATGTTATGCTAAAAATCTTATTTCATTCGATCCCATTCTTAAAAAAAATCGATTTCTGATTCTGATCCAAATGTTTTTATTCGTACATCAGTGTTATTAAAGTTAGTTAAGCCTTAGGCCACGTTTTTCTAGCCGTGAAGAACTACGATTTATACGCCGTGTGAAGGCAGAGTCGTAAGTCTTATATGGATCACTATGGAAACTTGTTGACCGACACGTTTTTCCTACTGCGCGGGTTATAGGTACCTACGCCGTACCGTAAACAAACCGTTTCGTTTAGAAAGGGCCTTAGAGTCCAAAAAATAAGAACCAAAGATATTCGTTTCAACATAAATTTCAAAGACCAAGGAAGATATGTAAGAAAAAGGAGAGAATGTTAGAGTGACGGCTGACAAGGGAGAATGGAAGAATAAACCCGTCAAGTGCGAGTCGAACCCGCGCACCGAGGGTTCCGTGATGTGTATTATTATTATTAACTACAAATTTATGGTTTTCGGATTTTTTTCTTTACTTGTGCTACATGACATTGCTTCTCCAAATTTCATGATTCTATGTCAACGGGAAGTACCCTATAGGTTTTGATTCCCTTGCGAATGTCAAAATATGCGGCACATACGGAACATAAACGCCCGTATGACTTTGACTGCGTTGACATAGAACTTTGATTTTTTTTCACTCCTTCAAGGGATTGCAGCCTTGAGTTAATTTTAACTTGATAAGTACACGCGTTCCTGAGAAAGAGGGTCTTGACAGACGGACAGACAGACGGAAAACGAAGTGATCTTATAAGGTTTTCGTTTTTCTTTTTGAGATACTCGTACCAAACCCTAATAAACGTGTTGCGCTGACCTAGTAGTAGTAGACAAACATAGTGCAAGGGCAGGAAGAAGAAGTTTGTATTAACATTACAGTGGAAAACATGTATTTTACCAGAGAAAAAAAAAATTGTTAGAATTTGGACAAGTAAGACCGGAACCGAGCGCATGCGAAATCAATTTCTGTTATGAATACTTAATGGACACGGGTCAAAGGCGAGGAACTCGCTTAGAAAAAAAGGCACTAATTTATAAGGGCAACGATATTTATAATGTGTGTAAACCACCGAGAATTCTTGCACTCTACGAGTAAATAGTAATTGCTTATGTATTCGACCATTAAGCTGCTAGGTCCACTTGTCCAATCAAACGTGTTTACATGAAGATAATCATATGACTCCAAGTGTATCCGTTGATCTTTTCGATATTTCGCTATGTATTATATATGCTAATATCTTACCGCAATATTCATAGCTATCATTACATTGCCGATGATATAGCTAGAAGTCACACTTGATCAGCTCAGTGCCAAAAAATCTATTTTTGTAAGACCCACTATAACTTCCCAGATCTTTCTCAAAATCGCTAACCTTTTGAAATCGTTAGGTATTTTAGAAAAAGTTATAATAATTAAAATGCATGAATATTAAAATTAAAAAGCTTATATTTATTAAATATAGCCGTAATCTATGGTAAAACCATCATAAGTAATTTAATAGTATGTCTATTTTATTAAGTCTCTGATATTTCTCAGGACCCTGGGGATCGGGACCTTTAGGAGGCGTACGAGGTGCCGCAGCCAACTCGCAGAGGTCTGTTAGATGCTTTTAGCTAAATGAGGCACAAACCGACGATTTTATCTTTGTACGCACTATGCAAGTGTTTCTAAGGACAATCTCTTGTTGGTGTAGGACTATTACAGGACATGAAGACAAAGATATTAAGGTATTGGACAGACAAAGATATTGGACTAAGGCTGGTAGGTGACTAAAGTAGACTGTTTACCTAGAACTATGGACAGTCTGTGGCCCCTGCCTGGTCAATGTAATATTATATTTTCAATTGTGTAATTAAACTATAATGTAATATTATAGTTTAATTACATCGTTCACCCCCATAGAGTTCTATATATCTTTTTGTGCTGCCCAGGCTTTCGCGCCAGATGCATTTCGTTGGCCTACCTCGGCAACACCGTTCCTCAGATGTACGTGCCGACCTTGGCCCACCACCCCGATGCTTATTCATAGTAACGTTGATTAATTTAATTGACACAAGCACTAGTCATCCACTAACTAACATGTTTATATGCATTCTAACTTGTTAGATGCACGCACGCAATTCGTAATGTGTGCAGTCTCACGATTTGCATTTATCACTGTCTAAATTATTTTAGTTAGATGCACTGCGAATTATTTGAAGTACATAGTTGACAATGGCAGTGCATTATCAGGTACATTTTCAACCGTGACTGCTAACGAGCCAATTTACTATAATATTATCTAAGTAGGTACTTATTCTTTGGAAGACGTGACATCATACTTTATTGAGTTCTCCAGGTATACAAGCTGTAACTTATTATAAATAACGCACAACCTCATAAGGCGTCATTGTACTCATCATTATGAACAACTTTTACTATGGGACCAAACCTGAAATCGAGGAAAAAAAATCAGCTGTTCTCTACATTGTGACGAGGTAAGTATGCGAACATAAATGTAGGGAACAGCTGATTTTTTTTTCACAAAAAAAAAAAAAAAACGAAGACGTCTACCGAGTTTGCGTAGGAAATTGCCCCTCAACCGACATGTGCGCCCTCTGACCAAAATAAACTAGAATGTGTCCTGAGCCTATGGCAAAAAGATTTATATCTCTAGGTTGATAGGAACACGTTAAAAAATGGCCTTGGAGTTGCATTGAACCCTATGGGGAAACTGATATTTGAACTGCCACAGGCAACGGAACCTTGCAATCGCCAATATCTCAGCATAGATTTATAGAACTAAATGGTGGTTATTCTTTGCACAAAAGATTTCTTTCTGGAAACGTTTGGTTCATCCATAAGACTAACTGAAAAATCTTGGTAAGGCAAAAGGTAAACTTTCGCTCACCCGAACCTCCAGCAACCCTTACATCTACACACAATTCACTCTGTTATCTGATTTTGTTCACCGTCTTCATCTTCAGACTTCGCCAGTGGCAGGCCTTCGGGGAAGTGGTGGTTGAGGAACTCTGAAGGAGAACTTGTGTCTGCCAGATAGTGATGAGCAAAGCAAGACCAAGACTCAAATACTTCGAGTCTTGGTCTTGGTCGTGGTCTTGCTTTTTTGCAAGACCCAAGACTGCAAGACCAAGACCAAGACCAATTTTCCTCATCACTACTGCCAGATTCCGTCCATACCCTAGATACCAGATCACTGAGGAGTTGTGAGCACAAGATCTGACTGTCCTCGCACGTTAAAGGCACTGGCATTAGATGGCTCTCACACTATCTACGTTTTGACGGTCGAGATCACACAGGAAGGCTCGAACACACAACCTCTGTGTCCATGATGAGGGGCATTTTCGGTAGACTCCTTTACTTTTTAGGCGCCTGCAAACGAAAATCCATTGACCATCTGCAAGACAGATAGCCGTAAACCGGTATGACAGTCGGGTAAACCACCTTACATATTGTATGCGGTCCCCTTTAGCCCCAGGCACGAAAAAAGCAGCTCGTTCAGACGTAATACTAAAACGAATCATTGAAGGTCTATGTCATCTTCGAATATAAATAGACAGACATTAGTATTTATTAACATATTTACATAATCGATGTCTGATTATAATAACAAAAAAATCTTGCATTTATCAATGCTGCTTAATTGAATACTATCTATGCTCGCGACTTCTAAAGTCCATACAAAACCGGCCAAGAACGAGTGCGAAAAACGTGGTTCTTTTACGCAGACCCCCTTTAATATTTTATTTTATTTTTATTATTTGTTGTTGTAGCGGCAGTAGAAATGCACACTCTGTGAAAATTTTAACTGTCTACCTATTACGGTTCGGATGGAGAGTGGAGGATTTGTAATAGGGTCCCGTTGGCACCCTATGGAAGGGAACCCATATGTGTACACTGCAACAAGGATCCTTTGGCGTTTCAATGACGTCAACATTTGTGTAATTGTGTTGTGAAATGTATTGAGAAAGTAAGATGGCGGGGTTTGTTCCGATCTTGGCCACGCGCCATAAGATCTTTGTAGGTACAGCTTTACCGGCTATATCCGAATCCTTCCCATATTATGTCAAGTTTCCTATCCGTCAAATATTTCGGACTAAACAAATAGACATACAGGCCATTCACATTTATTATATTTACCTCTGACAGCAGCAACCCAACAGCAATCTTATTGTAACGACAATAAGGGTCACTTTGATTTTGACAGTGATGCAAATTCAGAGGTAAAATATCTGTGAAAGGACTCGGATATACTCGTATGCAGACGAACTTCACAGAAGACGGTCAAGCGTCTGACCTACAAATCAGAAGGCCAATTCCCGTAATTAAAAATGTTCAAAATATAGCCAGCGACTTATCAATGTCAAAAATTTAGGGAAATTAGAGGTATTTTTGACATACTGAGACTGAGATCAGACTCTACGACACGGTTGGCGCAGTGGATACGCGATTGACTGCTGCGCGTGTCGCGGGTTCGATTCCCGCACGGAACAAATATTTGTATGACCTACAAGTAGTTGTTCCGGGTCTGGCTGTTTGTGTATGTGACTTTAAACTACGTTTGTAAACGCATCCACAATACAGGAAAAATTCCTAGTGTGGGTTGCCCCACACTAGGAATTTTTCGTTCTCTTAAGATTACGAGAATTGCCCCTCTGTAGTCAAATCATGTTCCCTTTTGTAATTGGCTGAACAAAACAACTCCCACCAATCATATCACTAGACAGTTTGACAACGGTTTAAATAGCATTAAGACTAGGGGTCAGTGTTTTTTTTTTTTTTGGTGGAAAATTATCAAATAACTTTTCCCGCTCTGGACGGAGCGGGAGGGCGTGTCAGACTTTTACTCGTACTGACTAAATCCCACCTGTGTTCCTTCAGTTGCCGATGCCAAGGACCACGGTAAAGGGGTCAGTGTCACGTAGGCAATTCTAATTAGTGTTTATTATTATGAATTCAACGGCCGTCATCAGCATTGTGAAATTCAAGATAAGTGATTGATTATAACGTTCTCTGTTCTTTACCGATGTTACAAACTTGTTGACATTTAATTCATTTAATTTATTGCCTGGATAGTCAAGTGCACTTATATCCTATTCTAATTGATACTTACTTTTTTCTTATTTGGCCCTGTTACTTTATCTTCAAATTAACATCTAAAATCTGAAGGCAATTTTAATACTATTAATAAAATGACCTTGAGATTTTAGTTATTAGATTTTATTACGATCCGTGTGACTTAAGTAGTCCATTATTGCACGGCGTGAAATTAGCTACACGCGGTGCAGTAATAAACTAGTTCATAAGTCACACGGATCGTATACTATTTTATAGTTATTTTTTTGTTATATAATTTCGATATTATTACTTATTATTTTGTTATTTAATTGATCTCACGCTGTTGATGTTGATTTTGATTTTTTGTTTTTAATTTTTGTTTTTATTTTGCTTAGTTTGATCTCACGCTGACGGCAATGTATATTCTAAGTATTTTATTGTAGTTTAATTGATTTTAGTTTAGTTAAAATTTTTGTTTTCCTCATCATCTGCCTATCCTTTTCCCAACTATGTTGGGGTCGGCTTCCAGTCTAACCGGATGCAGCTGAATACCAGTATTTTACATGGAGCGACTGCCTATCTGACCTCCACAACCCAGTTACTGGGTAATACGATACCCCTAGGTAAGACTGTTTGTCAGATTTTCGGGCTTCTGACACCCGTAACGACTGTCAAAGATCTACGAATGACAGCCGGGACCAACGGCTTAACGTGCTTTCCGATGCACGAAGGGGTCTCGGTATGTAAAGATGGTCACCCATCCACAGACCAACCGCGGCAAGCGTAGCTTAACCTGATCGATCGACCTGTGCGGCTGTTATTATTTAGCCACGGGCCCCTCCCCACGGATCTCACGCTGACGGCAATGTATATTCTAAGTATTTTATTGTATTTTAATTGATTTTAGTTTAGTTAAAATTTTTGTTTTCCTGTCTTGCAATAATTACTATGAAAATGTCGCAACTCTGACTCCCAAGATACAGGAAAATGCCTAGTTTGGGGATCACTGTCATATCTAGGTATGCCGTTCCGCTCAGATTGAGTGTGCTGTGCACATACACGAGCGGCACGCGTCAACGTCAAAGGTAACTGCCACAGACTACTACTTATACTAGAGACAACTGCAGCCGTCGACAACGTGTCCTCGCGTCGTGCATGCTATCTTGTCTTGCAAACGAGTATCACCTTCTCGACAATATTATTTAAACATTTCACCCTGAAATTGAACAACCATTTTATTGGAATCTTTTAGTTTCAGAATTAATTAGGGAGAACAATAAATAATGCTAGACAAATAAAAAACCAACAATATCAAAACGCTCAATTTAGCCAATCATTTTGTGTCTATGATTGAAAACTGGTATGTATGTGGACCTAATTTACATTTTTGACTAAAATAATTAATTTCTTTATGATTTAGCATCACGTGTTTGCTCTAAAGAACCTGCAGACAAATATTACTAAACATGATTTTTCTGTTGTTGAAGTGTAAATGTAATATTTATTAACTTTTTTAAGTTATTTCAATTAAGTTTTGTAACTTATTTTTAGCATCTTGTTATTGATTAGAGAATTGAGGGTAGGTAATAATTTTTCAGTAAAACCTTCAGTCAACAGTGTACACGACAATCATGCCGGCTGAAAGTATCATCAACAACAAAAATAGGTAAGTGATAATTATGAAAAAAAATCTATGCTATAAAAATACTAAGCTATTTTTGTTTCACAATTAGAACATTTGATCGAGTTTTAAGTTAAGTAGCTCATTGACAAATATCAAAAATAATTAAAAAAATCAAAAAACCCGACTGCAAAATAGTCAACATTTAAGCAATGCACTAAAAAGACCGGAACAAGATTGAAAATAGAAAACAAAATTAAAATAAACTATAAATAAAGTAAACGATGCTTTGGTTAAATACAATATATTATGAACTGAAATTCTGAGTTAAATACCCGCATTAAGTTTAGTAGCAGGCGGGACCCATTAATTTTCCTTCGGTTTATAATTTTCCAAATGGATTTTGAAATCCTTGGCAATTATTTTTTTCTTAACTTCCCGATAGGGGAAGTTATTGTTTTTCGGTTTATGATTTGCAAATGGGTCCCGCAAGCCTAAATAAAAGATGTGGAAAAACACCTTGATTCAAAAAATACATTCCCGTCACTTTAACATTTTAAACTATACATATTATAGTACAGGATGTATTTCTTGTATATATTTTAGAGCTCCAACCATCATAAATGATAAATGATTTGTTTTTCTGTAAGTAGGCTTGCACAAACACTTTACATGTCAATCACATCTAACTTAATTATTACTAAGAACCAAATAATTTTAAACGTTGCTTTCATAAAATCTCTTATCTTTCTTAAAATCTCAAACTGTAGGTGCACCATTCAGGAGTCCTCGAGAATAAACAAAGTGTCAGCCAGCTTTCGCACTCCGCAGGGAACGAAATGTGATAAGTTTCATTTTATATATGCAGTCACGGGTTGTCAAAATCGTATAGAATTACATTTTACCGACTTAAGTAAAATTATATGTAACTTAAAATCAAAATCAAAATCAAAAGTCATTTATTCAAACTAGGCTGAGAATCAGCACTTTTCGAACGTCAAAATTACAAAAGACAGTCCCCCAAAACGCCCGCCCTTCACCACTTCCTAGTGCTTTCGCTGGGAAGAAGAAGTGAACTCAGTATATTTAATCAACTGTCTACAAGAAATTATTCTAAAAAAAAATGCAATATAATTTTAAAAGTAAATAATAAATGAATTTATTTTGTAATGGTTTTTGTTTTTAATTTGTAAGCGATCGATTGAAACGGAACGTCAAAGGGCGCTACCGTAGAGCTCAATAGATTCGCACAATTCGAGCATGCGTGCTTTCGGGTTAGTTGGGAACAGGCACATGCATCCCGCGGGATGCATGTGCAAAAGTTTAGGGAAATTAATTATGTGATAGTAGTACGTAGTAGGTACCTACTTATCTAGATAGAAATCATTTACATCTAGATAAGTAGGTTGACATGTAAAAGTGTTTGTACAAACCTACTTACAGAAAATAAATCATTTATCACTTATCATTTACATCTCATTCCTTATTACAAAAAGTGTAATCTCGTGTTAGCAAATTAATGGGTTCTAGAACGTGTTGTTCCAAACAACACGTGTAGACTATAATGAAGTTGGTTCGTTGACATTAGTTTGAGAAACTTTTATAAACGTTTGTTGGAGTTAAGTTGGAGGATCTTATGTTATCAGATTATCTAGATAAATATGGTCTTTTTTAACAGTAAATATCTATAGACTTGATGATGGGAATGCCGAATGATGATTAAATTGGCTTTGATCGACACTCGCGTGCTTGGTCTGTACACATGTTGCAAAGGAAGAAGAAGGATGCATAGCACAACAAAAGGGAGCCTACTAGTAATTATATTATAGTGACTGCCTATAATGGTGGCTCCTTCCTGCTAATAAGTTACAAGTCAGTCTAGTTTCGAATTTCTTCATCGATACGAAATAAGATCACGATGCCGAAGACAATTTAGTTTTAGTCTATTGAAATGTCAACTGAAAGCAAAAGTCATGATTATGCAATGTTATCCTGAAGCTTTTTAATAACGTACTGTTAACTGATCAAGAGAAACTCCGCAAAATAATCGATGACCTTTAGAATCGAGATAAAGTAATATTAATAATGACACAAAAAATACTTTATGACATGACAGGGGAACAAGATGACCCGTATCGATTACATCGACCATTTCTCGGTCACGAATCGATTGTAACTCGATTTGTCGATCAAATTAGTTACGATTAGGGATGTCATTCTGCTGTTACGTAGAAGTAGTAGTTTCGAGATTTCGTCAAAATTGTGGCCAGTGTGACCTTATGCACTACGAATCGTAAATTCGTAGTAAAGTTGCATTTTTTCAGTTAGGTGCCGCTTATTTCGTCAGCACCGTTTTGTAAGACATTCAATTTATCTACGCATTAAGGTGTATTGCAAACAACGCACTTTTTATTAGTGCGATTGCAAGAGTAATAAAAAGATAACAAAATGTGTACCGATTCAACGAAAATATAGGTTCCAAACCGTTTACTTACAGCGTCTACGCAGATGCTACTGCTTTTTAACACGCTTTTATTAGATTCACCTGTAGGTATGTTTGTTTGTTTGTTTGTATGTAACTGACTCGTTTGGGCTCGATTTTACCCCACTTTAAGCGATCAGATTTACTTTAAACGTTGTAGACTTATCAACGACCGACGACAATACAATATTTAGATAAAAAAAAGTTTAAAAAAAATAGTTAAAAAAAACAATATAAAATATAGTTTAAAAAACACGCTTTAATAGTAAATCCAACTAAAAATAACAAAATAACTTTTAATATAAAATAAAAAGAAATTTATGAAAAGAAAATTAATTTCATTGTAAAAAAGCGTGGGGTGCTCGATATTGATTGTTGTAAATATACAACGTGTAACGTTAAATGCGCAAAACCTGAAAATAGTTTGATCAAAATAACGAGCAGAATTAATTGAACCACTTTTTAATATAGGTTACATTTTTCAAAAAATCTTCATTAAAAACGTTGCCGTGTCTATTTATTAATAGGTCAAGCAAGCCAATGTCAGTGCGGCGCAGCGGCCCGGTGACAACTCCTCCCTCGATAAAGCGTTGTCGCAGACGCAAGAAACGATCAGAATGGCCAATAAAACTAAAACAGCACATAAAACCTTGACAATTTTTTTAATGACTTATTTTCTCTGTGAAATAGGTCAATTGAACTAAAAATCAGTTGGGGTGTCTGAGATTTTGCACATTTAACGTTACACGTTGTATAATTAGTAGTTATTTGTAAACGTAGAGTTAGTACAGAAATATGATAAAAAGCACCCCACGCGTTTTTACAATGAAATTAATTTTCTTTTCATAAATTTATTTCTATTTTAGAATTTTAAATTAAAAATTATTTTCTGATTTTTAGTTCGATTTGCTATTACAGCGTGTTTTTTTAGTTTTTTTAACCTATATTTTATATACTATATCATTCCCTGTCTTTTTACGCTCTTTTACTCACTCATCATAATTGTATATGATATTAAGGATAATAGCATAATCAGCCTTTGTTGTTCCCACGCTGGGACACCGGCCTCCTTTCTTCGATAGGGAATGGGCTGTAATCTATCACGCGGGCCCAGTGCGGATTAACAGACGTCACATGTCTTCCAATGTTTTGTTCTAAGCCACGCCGGTGTCCTCACGATGTTTTCCTTCACCATTTTGAGAGTAGTGGTGATGAAATTACTTACACAAAGTACTTGGTTCGAACCCACGACCTACAACTCGTAAGTCGGGGCTGACACCACTGGGCCACTACTGCCCTTCTCATTTAGATCCTAAAAAATATCAATGCCGCTTTTTAATTCTAAACACTCCGCATTGCACAGCTTGGTGTATTTCTTATACAGGGTTATTGGTAAAACATTAACAACCTCTCGGGACTACTCGTATATTACTAACCGGGACTATATTACTAACATCATAAACAACAGCTTTTGTTCTATGACTTTTATTAATTTATCAGATTTTAATTAAAAAAAACATGAATTCATCGAATTTAAATATTCGATTTTCGTTACGAACTCTACGCGAAGCAAAAGAAAGCGCTAGTTAGGTAAACAAACTGCCGCCTCTAGTACAACATCCAGCGGAGGGGAGCGGGGGTTAGATAGAACAACGATATCTTGAATGTTTGTTTTTGGTAAATGGATTATGTTTTGTAAAAAGTCGTAGAACAAAAGTTGTTTTTATTATGTTGCAAGGTTGTTAGTGTTTTACCAATAACCCTGTAGATGTGAATCTAAATTACTATCCAAAACCGGTTCAGAAGAGCAGCAAAAAACCTGCATTAGCATTAAATCAAAGGCAACGTGGAGTAGTATTTAAGTGTGAGGGACAAAGGTTGGCGTCGTGCGTGCGGCTGTCGTGCATCGTGCATGCTACGGGATGCTTAACCTGGAATTAGGTGAGGAGGCACGCAACAACAAACTTCTATCTGATTTAGTACTTAACAAACAAATCTACTAATAAAGCTGAAGGGTTTGTTTAAACACACTAACCTCTGGAACTACCGTCGGATTTTCTTTTTACATTTGCTAGCCCAGTTCTTGAGGAAAGTTATAAGCTCAAAGCACAAAGCCAAGCTGCCATCGCGCTACAAAGCCGAGAAAAAAGAAAAAATAGTCAGAAATAACGCTTAGTAATATCGCAGACAAGCGATGTGCAGCGACGCGGTGGGTTGAGGGACGAAATTTGACATGGACGAAGTCGCGGGCTGAAGCTAGTATGTGGATAAAATGTATGACGGGAGGAAGACAAGACGAGCTACGACAAACGGTCAGACAAACATATGAATGTTGAAGAAACAAGACATTTCTTCTCCCTATGGACACCTGCATCACAGGAGCGTCGCAATACCATAAACAAAGTTGGCATGTTTGAAAATGTCTATATACTGGAACAGTAATACCTCGGAAGTAGTCGCGTCCGACGCTCATTCACAACTAAATTCTAAACTTTTGGCCAAACTATGAAGCTGTAGAAATAGGTTGAGTGGACCGATTTCTACATTGGTGACCCCGACGTAATCACACCTTCACAACCGAAGACTCCAAGACTCCAGGCAGTGCAGAACACCGGTGGAACAAGAGGAACGAAGTCTACTCTCAACCAGCTACCATACTTGTTGGCTCGCGCCGCGCTTAATATATTGCCGTGCTTATAACGATTCGCTTTGCTTTGTCTTTTAATTTAGTTTAATACAATAATTTAGTAACCCTTAATAACATCCTTCATTTCCTCTCTCATCTATACTTATTTATTCTCTCATCCTACTGCTTCACTTAAACTAAAAACTTAAAAGTTTAAGGTAACATCTAATGTAACACGGACCCGCACATCCAACGTCACCGTTGTAACATTTGTACATACATAGTTGAATAATAAACAGGGATAAACTAAATGCATTAATTCCAGTTAATGTAAAGCTACGTCCCTTCCATTCACGTCACCACATCCAACGAATCGATTACTCTTAACCCACAGATCGTCTTAGATCACGACGACATACATTTGCATCAGTCAACAATAATGGTAACAAATTGTTTGCGTTGTGACAGTCTGGCATTACTAGAATAATTTTAGGGTTGCACTTTTGCAATGATTACATTCAAATAAATTAATTTCTTCTCGACAAACAAATTGAGCAATAAAGAACTGAATGCATGTGACCAAGTGGTTATATCGTGACCGAAACTTTAATAATCTCTAGAGAGACATCTCAAAACATTTCGATCGTATTTTATATCCGCTTGAAAACACACCGTTTATTATTTCTTTCTTACTGCCATTACAATTGCCAACCGGTCAACAACAAATGTCCAGGGCAAGCATAAATTCTCCAGTATGTAACCTAACTACTTAACGTACTTGGGACTGCTGCTATTATTATATTGATGACTAAGACGACATACATTCATAAACTACATAACGTTTCCTGTAGGCGTTTTTTTGTGTCGATTGACGTGAAACGTCTTTCGATTCGGTAAGTAGGGGGTCACTTGCTAAAACCACCTGCAACGAATACATGTCATCTCGGTCATGACTGTGGCTCTGTAACTAAGAGGTTTTGTTTTTCTTTTGTAACGGCATCTCGCAGGTCAGCCTAGGAGGCTGCTGCTTAACCTGGTTTTCCTGAGGATGCCTTAGTAAATAAAAGCTATCTCTAGTTTCCCTGTAAATATCGTTTTTCCTTTTTATTTTGAATCGTACGCAAAATACGCGCATTTACGTGGAGTTGCAGACACCAGCCCGTATTACCTATATATCGTTGAATAGATCAAAGTAGCCTAGGGGCCTCTGACTCGTACAGCTAGATAGCTCCAGTGCCGTATGACATTTTATGTTCAAGAAAACTTACAGAGTAATGAGAAACTTAAAAACGATGAACTTATCAAGATACTGACATACAGTCACACCTCTGTCTCTTAGACGCACAACACAAAAAGCCTTACACTGTAAGAGATGGATTCGTACACGTATCCAAGGACCACCCATTCATAACTTCAAGCTAATAAACACCTTTTCCAAGATCACGATCGCCGACAGCCAACATTTGCATAAGTCGGCGTGTGATTATCAAATCATTCGCTTCGTGGCGGTTTAGCAGTACCAACATCACTACAATTTGAGAGCTGAACCCATTATTATATTATGCAATCTGGGCCTTGTGAATGTAACCGTTAGTGCCGTGCTGCAGTGCAGGCTAGGCCTAAAAGACTTCGAGCTAA
This sequence comes from Eremobia ochroleuca, assembly GCA_949629135.1. Lineage (NCBI taxonomy): Eukaryota > Metazoa > Arthropoda > Insecta > Lepidoptera > Noctuidae > Eremobia > Eremobia ochroleuca. Next base: position 20,799,375 of record OX451394.1, read on the forward strand.
ATTATGATTCTAAACGCCTATATTACCAAGGGGGTAAGGCAGGGACGTATAGTTTGTACCCCATAAGTTAAGCAAGCATACAGAAGTAAGTTTCTTAGTTCTAATGATTAATAAATACATGACATGTCTTCCCTATTAAACATTTTTTTTTATTTATTATTATATTATATTTATTTGCATAGTTAGTTATTTAATTTCATATCTAGTGTAAATAGCTAATTGTATAATAATTTACTATTGTATACAACGTGTAACGTTAAATGCGCAAAACCTGAAAATATTTTTATCAGAATAACGAGCAGAATTAATTGACCACTTTTTAATACAGGTCAAATTTTTCAAAAAATCTTCATTAAAAACGTTGCCGTGTCTATTTATTAATAGGTCAAGCAATCCAATGTCAGCGCGGCGCAGCGGCCCGGTGACGACACCTCCCTCGATAAAGCGTCGTCGCAGACGCAAGAAACGATCAGAATGGCCAGTAAAACTAAAACAGCACATAAAACCTTTACAATTTTTTTAATGACTTACTTTCTCTCTGAAATAGGTCAATTGAATTAAAAATCAGTTGGGGTGTCTAAGGTTTTGCGCATTTAACGTTACACGTCGTATAAACATTACCTATCAAATTATATTATTACATTCACATTATTTACGATGGCTGCCATGCATTTGTCTCACTGGTCATAAACCCTCTCTCTGACAAATAATTGATTAAAATTATTGCCAACAGAATGTAGGTAATTCGTTACCGTGAATGGGAAATCGTGCGACCTCCCGTCGAGTGCAGCTTAGTTCGGAATGCTACCTTTTCAGAAACATAGCTTACTGTGGACATCTACCATTGAAGATTCTGCCCAAGGGCTTTCATGATTTGCTATTCAGTGCATCAAAGTAAGTATTTTAAACTGCACTAGAAACTATAAGACGGTGTCTGTAAACAAAAGGCTGCATTCAGCAATAGCTCATGGATACAACCTACAATCCAATAAGTTATAGAATTAAAGCTATCATTTTATGCTATTTTTTTTATTTTGGCTTGAGTATACAGCGTGTAACGGAAGGGGGGTATCAACCCTGAAGGAGGTGAATGTGCTCATGAAACTCAACAACTTTCCCCAAAGAACATAGGTCGAAATATGAAAAAAAAATTTGGCCCTCCCATAGTAAATCAATCAGCTGGTAGTCAGTTTTGTAAGGGAGGGCCAATTTTTTTTTTCATATTTCGACCTATGTTCTTTGGGGAAAGTTGTTGAGTTTCATGAGCACATTCACCTCCTTCAGGGTTGATACCCCCCTTCCGTTACACGCTGTATAATATACTGCCGGAACAATATTATAGAGTGATGAATAGGTTATTTTATATATATAGGTTAATTCGTGCGTAAGTTTTATTTTTTTAGTATATCATAAACTTTAAGCGAGGTTGAATTTTAGTAAGTCTAGCTCAATATAACAAAAATGGAGTTATTATTATAACTGCCTTCACAAAAGATCGATACGTAAGTTAGTGCGGCACGCCTGACCAGCCAGCCCCACAACTAACCCAAGATGTTTTGTAAAGCCGTTAGGGCGCGTTTCCACAGAAGCGGAGCTGGGCGAAGCGGAGCAGAGACGTGCAGGAATCGACTAATCACAATGGTTGAAATCCTCATCGCGTCACTCGTCTCGTCTGTGATTGGACGATTCCTACACGTCTCCGCTCCGCTCCGCCCAGCTCCGCTTCTGTGAAAACGCACCCTTATTGATATAATCCTGTCTGGTAATAGTAACGTTACGAGAACCGAAGATACCTGCACACAAAATTACTGAACCGTGTTAATGGCGAACATCAAGTATCCACAAGCTTGTGCAAATACAGCACAGTCTAGCTCCAAAAAAAAAAATTAAAACCACAACCTTTCGTACAAGGTTGGGCGAGAGCGTTTGATAACCTTTAGTGCGTGTGCGCAACCTTTGATATGTCCTAACTCGACAATTATAGTGTTAACCGCTATGACATCGTCGACCATACAGTCGTGGCAAACCAATTAATTGTTGAGCCTGTTTCCTAATTTCACGTTATGAAACTTCCTTTATTTGCTGATGTAACTTTTTGAACGAAGATACGAGTATGTACATATTATAATGGCTGCAAAGTGCAATGCACCCGACTGCTGAAAGGCTTTTAATTATTTGATTGGCTGTTATTAACTCGGTCAATGAATCACAAGAGCTGACTTAGGATTTGTAAACAGAACTTTTTCAATCAGAATTTGTGAACTGGCACCCAGTTCACAAATTCTGATTGAAAAAGTTGTACAGCTAGTCTATATTTGCAAATGTGCATTAGGTATCATGCAGAGGTATAATGTGCTAAATTAGATTTTCTGAAACTTTAAATATACCATTTTGTAGTAGTGTACCTTTGCCAACACTAATTACTATTACATGCATACATTAATTTCACGTTAATTGAAAATTCAGGCTCCTAGTTAGAAGCAGGGTTTTTCACTATTTGTGCAGCTTTTTCCCAAACCCAATGTCCCTATGGTGAAATGTATTGGTATTATAAACAAAGGTATTTTATGTCAATAAACTTATTTTATTTATTTAATTAGTGGCGTGCAAAGCTCAAAACCCAAAAACCGCAAAACCTGACAAAACATTTTCCAAATTCCCCAGACAGTCCTTAATGTGAGGGTGCCACTGACACAACTGTCACACTCGCACGCAACAGACATGTCATTACACAATTACACACAGTTATGACACGTGCATCTTCATGCAATTGTGTCAATAAAATAATTGAATGAAATGAATGTCTGGTCGTGTGCGAATCTCTTAAGTATGTCGGTCTCAATTCGGTGACTGGGTAATATAATTATGATTTTGAATTGTGCTAACTTTAGTTTGTGTGATGTAAGATGAGGTTATGCAAATGCACGCTATTTTAGTATAGGATCTGCTAGACGTCCATTTAGCTGATCCAAGCTGACGTTTTTAAAGCCGTTAGTCCCAACGGCGTTAAAAATTCGACTAGGATAGACTGGAAACTGACGGTGGAGAAAATTGTTGTAGCACAATTTGGGAGAGGTCTATGTCCACCAGCAAACTGCGGTAAGCAAAACTCTCACTCAACCGGTACAATACTGGTTAATAATGGCAAGAAATAAAATAATTAAATTATTCATTAAGACTTAAAACATAGTTTAAGTATATCATTATATTTTACGACATTTTGACCTCTTAAAAAATGGACAAAATATCAAAAATATAACTTACCAAGCCACCTTTTCCAAGAAACTGTCCAGAATTTGACAAGATTAATTGAAAATGAGTCAAAATAAATAAAAGAAAGAACTTAGTTGAAGAAAAATACGCTACGAGGTGCCACCATAAATCGTAACCGCAAACCTCATACATCTTTCAATACAAGTAAGTTCAAGTTGTTTTATCAACTTTTTCACCTTACCCATTCTTTTATTTTTGTTTCTGTTTGTCTGGTTATCTACCACAAAAGTAAAGGCTGGAAGTTGCTAAATAAACATATTGTGGTAACGCGGAGATAACCTATTTATCTCCGCGTTTTATTATAATACTAGCTGTTGACTGCGACTACGTCTGCGAACCAGGATGAAAAGTAGCATATGTCCTTCTTTTAGACTCCCTATCTGTCAAGTTTCATAATGATATGTTCAGTGGTTTAGGCGTGAAAAAGTAACAGAGAGACCGACAGATTTACTTTCGCAATTATATTATTATATAACTAGCATCCGCCCGCAACTTCGTTTGCGTAGGATTCAGAATTCCCGCCGTTTAAATCCTATTACCCGTTTTCCCGTAGGAATGAAACATTTTCCCGCGGTAAAAAGTAGCCTATGTTCATCAGGGATAATGTCGGCTTCTAATGGTAAAACAGTTTTTCAAATCGGTCCAGTAGTTTCGGAGCGTATTCAATACAAACAAATAATCAAATCTTTCCTCTTTATAATATTAGTGTAGATACTTGTATTCGAAAATTACATATAATTACTTTGTGTGCTTTATACCTAAAAGTATATTAAATATAACTATCCTATTTAAGCTGTTTAGCTTAGCCATTCATCTGATGAGCTTTTACCCAGTCTTAGTAATATTCTGTGTCATCCATCAAAACTTAATCGTTAAAGTTATTGAGCTAACTTAACTTACCTACTTACGTAACTTGAGTTGCTTCCTAGTTAGTTTACTTGTAAGGCTGTCTAAGGCTGTATTCAAGCTACAACTACCTACTCTAGAAGCATCTACAGCATGTTACGAAGATTACGGAAAGAGCCCAAATGCTTCAGATCCTTGCAATAAATATTTGAATTTGAATCAACTACCTCTTCAGCTAAATAAGTATAACACCGTGGTGAAAAATAATAAAAATGTACTCCAGTAAAAAAAGAAGGAGCTACAATAAGGAATTAAACATGCCTTAATGTGGGGTTGGTCCTTACGCCCGTAGGTACTGTATGGATTTGGTGCTTAAATGAAATCTTTATGAATAGGCACTTTGAAAAGTAAATGGCAGAAATACGAGACAAAGATTGTTTTTTTTTTTAAAGCCAAGTGACAAGGAAAAAAAGAGAAATGTAAAACAAAAACGTAGAACCATCTTCTAGAAGTAATTATTGAAGTCATATGACAAACTTGGGTTTACTTACTCGTCCCGGTTCTGAAGGTTCTGTGCGAGCTTTACGAGCTCTCAGTGAGCTCGTAAAGCTCGCACAGAACCTTCAGCTTGCAGTATAGGATAGTAAAGGCCGGTTCCTTAGTTGCATTATAGGGGCTGCTTCTTCTTTTCTGGGTCGAGATTAAGTCCGCATATTCATAGACGAACAACTACTTGTAGGTCATACAAATATTTGTTCCGTGCGGGAATCGAACCCACGACACGCAGCGCAGCATTCAATCGCTTAACCACTGCGCCAACCGTGCCGTCAAAAGTTAACTAAACCTTTATGGGAGCAGTGGTGGCCCAGTGGTAACGGCCACGACTTACGAGTCGTAGGTCGTAGGTTCGAACGGAGACAGACGCTTTAGTTTGTGTAAATTATTTCATCACCACTGCTCTCGAAACGGTGAAGGAAAACATCGTGAGGAAACCAACATGTCCTAGAACCAACAATTCGAAAACATGTGACATCCACCAACCCGCACACTCTCACCACTCCCTCTCACAGAGAGGAGGCCTGTGTCCCAGTAGTGGGAACATTCCAGGCTAATTATGTAAACCTTTATGTTTCCTGTAAACCATAGTGCCTGATGATGTCCAAATCTTAAAATAACAATAGTTTTGTATATAAAGAATAGTTCCTGACAGCGAGTCTGTGAGTCAAACCAGTCTGTTCGTAGCTTAAGCTGACAAAGTCGTCAGTTATGTTGACATATTACTTAAACAAGATTTCTAGTTATGCAAAGTACAATCATGTCACCGTTTAGTCTATAATTTAAATATTAAAAGTAATGTAATGTCATATTGTAATGTATTTTTCATCTATGGTTATTATGTTGCACATATTTATTTTTATTTCACGAAATTTCGTCATAATTCCATCCTTTTCCGCAAAATTATTACTGCCATGTTCTAGCTAGTACCTATTTATATTAAAGTTATATATAGAGCAATCATTTAAGCAAGTATACAGTGGATAGTGCCCTTTGGCAATTCAAAAGTGCCCGGAAATGGTTTAATTAAAATAAATTATTTGAGTTTGATGTTTTGTCTAAACTACATTATATAATATAGAGAAAAGATTTTATTTTTTGTATATTCGTCTGTTACGCTTTCACGCTAAAACAGCTGAACGGATTTAGATGAAATTTGGCACATGGTTAGACCATGACCTGACTTAGCACAAATGATACTTTTTATCCCGATATTTTTACTCAATCGCGACTTATGCGGGTGAAACTGCAGGGCGCAGCTAGTAAGTAACTAATACACACAAACTTTTATTCAATACTCCACAAGTTAGACAACCTACAAACACACCTACAACAATAAATACAAAAGACTCAAATCAATCAGATCTATCAAAGAAACGCTTTCGATTTTCCTTAAGCACGCGTAGGCGCGGGCAATGAGTCAGTTTGTCAATATCGACAAGATATTAGTGAAGCCCACTACGTCTACTAATTGATAAGACTTGCTATAGTGGCGCCTAACACGAGGTTAACTACCTACTACACAAGTTGTTTAGTACCTATAAAGTAAGCTTTTTTAAATGATAATGTACAAATGGCTATGTGTTATTAGGTATAGCGGTGAATTCATATTGCAGAATCAGTAATAGTTCCCTATAGTATGTAATTCTTGCAACGAGAATGTTGCTGGTTAGTCTGGCGACGTAACTATCACACAAAAAGTTATGAAAAACAACCATGTTGTAAGTAAACACTAACTTTGTAGGTACGATACTTAGTACACATATAAAAACATAAGACTTTTGGTAGACATACAGGATGCGCAAACTGAAACCATGAATTCAGCACATGATTGTAGACCCCCTTTTTTTATAGACCAATCCGGAACCCCCTCAATGCAACGCCTGTTAGGGCACGTCCTGAGGAGACTATAAAGGGGTTTCCCCTGAGCCTCGCTTTGCATGATTCTAGACACAAACTTGGTTTTTACTTAGTCACAAGCAACGCTCTACTTCATTAATTAGTTTAATTGAAACTTTTAACTAAAATAAAGAACATCAAAGATCTTTCAATTAAGCCTTACATTATGGTATCGTCTCCTAATGGCGTGACACAACAAGACTATTATTCTCAACAGTTTGGCACAATGTCAGTAATTGGCGAGACAGAGCGTCTATTTTGTAATTATTGTGCAACAGCCAACATGGTCGAAACATCTCCGCGCATATCATTAGACAAAGTCCTAAACAATACTTTTTTGTTTTCAGAGTGCTCGTGTCCGTCGGTATTTATAGCAGCCTAAAAGGTGAATCTACATTGGCGCCGATTGTGTTATTCACAAACTAAACTAAATTGAAGTTCAGTGCATCTTTTTCTTTCTATTTCGATATGAAAAGGACAGAAGACAAATATTAGTTCTGTTCTGTCAAATTAGTCAGCGCATGGCGTAAATTGACGTATTTTTATAGCCAATTTTTTAATCGCGTCTAAACTTGTCTATGGAGTATCTTAATTTGACAGGACTAAACTAATATTTATCTTCTGTCCTTTTCTTAATGAAATAGAAAGAAAAAGATGCACTGAACTTCAATTTAGTTTAGTTCGTGGACAAGGGAATCGGTGCCATTGTCTGCACCCTAATTGCGTAACACATATCACGATCTGAATCACTTTGAAAGATATTGCTAATCCATTGCTTCATATGATCGAAACCTTTCTCTGCTCAACAACGTAAATAATGGCTATAGTTTAGCCAATGTCATTGTTTGAAGTTAGATTGAATAAAGTTAGAAATATTTGTATCACAGAAAAGGATAGTAAATTAGGATAGGATGAGAGGTGTGTTGATGGTGATAAGCGTTGCCACAAAGATAGCAAGTAGAATACCAAAAATAGCTGACGTATAGATGAGAGTGGACAGCGTCATTTACGTCACAATTGTGACACAGTATAATAACCTCCTGAACTTGCTTCAATTAATGAATGGTGACGTGTTAAGACATAAAATGTTAGAGTGAACTTTAACAACAATTACCTAACTTCAATACGAAATAACATCAAGTACAATGACCCCTAACATTTCAATGATCTAGATCAAATTCTAGATTCTTTCTCTCGACAGAAAATAGAATAATTACGAAACTAAGGAGGATGATCACATTATGCAAACTTTTATGGTTATAATAACTAGGTAGGTATAATAAAAATGAACGGATGGACAGTAAAACCAAATCATATTACACGGTGAGAGCGTTGTACCGGTAATGTTGATGTTAATTCTGTTATCTAAGTTAGATTGTGCCTGCAGGCATGCCGCGCGCCGGTTGCGTGACGTGGAAGGCGGAAGAAGAACTGGATTGTTCCCCGTTGTGCCATGGTCTTTGTACGGGTGTGTAACGGTTGATATAATAACAAAAAATCTAACGTTCACTTGACCTAATTTCAGTTAATATACTTTTGTTTAATATAACGATCAGTTGAGATAATTAATTGTTGATATAATTTCATTTTATCTAATTTCTTATGATATAATAAACATTTCCTATAATGCACATTTGCCATAATATTCATGTAGTATATTATTCATTTACTATAATATTCATAATCTCTAATAACTTTTAATATAATTTAGAAAATCTGATACGATTTTAAACGCCTGCTAGTATGGTGCTAGCAATCTGGATTTTAGGGCACCCCGACTCGGACACCTCACACGACCCCGCCATCCCCTTCGTGGTTATTTTTTTATAAACCATCCAGAAGTAGGAGCCCCGCGAAGCGGGGCTCCGTCGACCAAGCCTACCCTCGACCATGCATTGAATATTTTAAGATTTGGTTAGGTGCCATTTGAGTTAGGTTAGAACTGTGACCATTAAACATGAAAATTAGGTCAAAAGAACATTAGGTCAAATGAATGTTATATAAAAAGAATATTATACATATTGAAAATTATATAAAATGAACGTTATACTAAATGTTTTATATTAAATGAAAATTATATCATATGAAACATTAGGTCATATGAAATTAGGTTATATGATTTTATAGCATATGAAAATTATATTATATGAACGTTATTTCAAGTGAAATTAGAGCATTTGTTATTATATCATACATTACACACCCCTTTGTACATACATAGGTCAGAGAAAACTGAACAAAAGCTTTATTTAAGACAATACATAATTCTAGCTAGTTTCATTGCAAGACTTTGTTTTTTACATCATTATAATTGATAAAACTATTGTTCATTATTACAAATAACTTATTAAAAAAAAAAGTGGATGGGTATAGATTATGTGGAGACTCTGAATCTGCTCCTATGAAATGCGACTTAAAACTTAGGTTACTAGGTCTGATGTAGGTACTCTTCAGCCTATCCCTTCAGCCAATACATGCGTGATTGCTCTGACTTATAAGGCGCGGGGGGGGGGGGCAATTCCCGCATTTTTTAGTACGTTCGCATTCTAATCTCAGTCTCAATCTGTAAGAAATACAATCAATTTCCATACATTTTTAACAAGTTTCTGACATTGATTGTCGCCGAGATGAGATTGCGGCTAGAATTTGTAGAATTTGAACGTTTTTTAAGTACAAGAATTAGCTTTCTAAGTGTGTGAATGAAGAGAATGCGTGACCACGACACACATCGCCATTAGTCGCGAAAAATAAGAAAGTTATCACCACATTCTACTTTGCGTCTGCTTCTCTTCTGCATCAACTGGTTTAAAGACTTAGAGTATATGAGTCAGCCACAACTGTTACGAAAAAATAACATTATAACGTGTGCAATAAATATTACAACATAGATGGACACGGTGACAGTGAAACGCGTCCGAAATGACACGAGTTTGACATTGAATGACCCTGACAGTTTTTTAATATAATATTTTTATCATCATTCGGAACCTGTTTTAAACCTTCTACTTGACTATGGTCTCCAGTGAAGGAGACGTACTCGTAAACCCGACAATCGAACTATAATAGAATTCAAAATAATTTTGTCATTAAAATTAAATAATGTAAAACTCGCACCACTATAAGTATTTTGTTGTTTTACAATCCTATATCTTTAAAGTATGATGCTTGCAAAGTGCTGCTAAAAACCGTGTATATTAAATGCAGTTCATTAAATGTATTCAGTTCCCTGGACCTATACCCCTTTGGGCTAATAATAGTCCTCCAGACTGAGTTGCAGCCATGGAGGACAATCTCAGCGGAAACCAACCTTCGGTGTGTGAGATATAGTGCACTAGTGTGTGCGGAAACATAGGTGCACTCTCTCTTCCCTCACTCTTGGTGCATCCACACTGAAGTTACTCTTTGTGGAGTAACGTTTACAAGTGTTGGTGGGCGACAATGGATAACAAAAAAATATCAAGTAATCTCAGTAAAAGTTACAGAAAGTTACTTAATGTAATCATGTTGCAAATTGTTGCTTTACAAAAAGTGATGCACCTTCTCATAGTCCGTTAGAACGGCAAAGTGACTCGATCAGAGAGAGATGAGGCGTAGGGCCAACGGCTTAAAGTGCTTCCCGAACCACCGAGCCACGGTGGTATCGGGTTCACCCTTGTTTGGTATAACAACGTTTTGTCGAAAATCGCTCCGGCTAATTTTAGTTACAATAAAGTCATTTCGTATAATTATTCATTATAGTGTCAAGGAATTCAGGCAAGCCAACTCACATATACACAAACACAGCTCGCACGCACACACACACACAACACACACTCAACACACACACTACACACACACTCAAATACACTCGCGCACACACACAAATATTCCACCGCGCAAAATTAGAATCGTTAATACTAATTTTGTAATTCCTATTTTATTTTAATTTCTTACTTTTACTTTCTTTTTTGCTTCAATTATTTTTGTACATTGCAATTTTTTTTTTTTTTTAAACAGTGTCTTTTTTTTCGTTCTTTCTATGTTACATAAAACTTTAAGTGTGTTCTTTTTATTACGGGAGGCCACTGGCTCCTGCAACACAGTTTTAACTAGTGCAGGAGTCAGAGAATTCCATATTCTGGTGTACAATCTGTTTTATGACAATAAATATTTTTTTAATTTTTTTTAATTTGACCGAATAATTAATTGGTAGTTTTTTATGTAGCATATTTATTTCCTTTGAAATAATATCATTTGACCGAAATTCTAATACCTACCTACTTATATATACTACTTATATATACTTATTAGCTTTCTGGCTGTCGCGTCGATGTCGATGGGTGTGTAATGTTTGGTATAATAAGAATAAGAATAAATTTATTTATTCTTCTCTTTTAAGTTTAATGGTCACAGTTCTAACCTAACTGAAATGACACCTAACCAAAACCTTAAAATATTCTATGCATGGTCGAGGGTGGGCTTGGTCGACAGTGCCTCGCTACGCGAGGCTCCTACTTCTGGGTGGTTTATAAAAAAATAACCACGAAGGGGATGGCGGGGTCGTTTGAGCGAGCGAAGCGAGCGAATAGACCCCGCCATTCCCTTCTAACCTAACCTATCCGAGTCGGGGTGCCTTAAAGTCCCGATTGCATCCAGTTTCTCTTAATATAACAACCGTTAAACACCCAATGTCGATGGCAAATGATGTTATGGTATATGATAATTATGGCATGTGATAATTAGGCCTTTTGATCAATAGCGCAAATGTTGTTATCGCAAATAAATATTCGATGAAATGAAAATTATGTTAATCGATATTGTACAAATTGATTATTTTCTTAAACGTTGTTCGAATTAGTAACATTACATCAAAAGTTGTTATACCAAACAAGGGTGAACCGGTGGTATCGCACCGTCAATTTCCAAACTCCGGGCTGTTATTTAGAAATTCCTAATGCATAATCCCAGTACCACCAATACCTAGGCATAGGTAGTGTACTAACTGTGTAACTGTACTCAAATCTGTGGGTGTATATTAAACACATCTTATATTTTATGTTCCAACACTCCAAGTTACAATGTATTGCACTTATAGTTGCAAATGTGCCTACACAATCATAACCTATATCCCTTTGAATAGAATATAACGAAGTTCAAATACTGCAATATTTAGATTACTAAGGAGACAAATCTATCAAAACTCTTACATAATAGTCTATAGATTTCATTAGAGTCTATTGAGAGTACTAGATAACAATCGTGGGTATATAAATCACGTTCTGAAAGTAAGAGGATTCTATAAAATGGCTGGTTGTGACGTCATCCAGTGAATATATGGTATGCCCACGCGCAGGTGACAATGAAGAGATGAGCTTTTGATTAATGAGGTCGAGTATTTGAATTGAAAGTTAATGTTTTGTTCAATACTGGGTGGAAAATGGAATGTACAGATAGTTTAATGGACAATCAATTTTAGTCTTCGTTATTTTGTACTGAGGTATTGAGAAGACATAGTTTTGTTTTAGTTTACTAGCTGTATTGAAAATCTCTTGTTTGGTTAAAATAACAACTAAAGTCATATAATTTAAGTTATATGATAATCAATCAATCATTAAAATTGATCGTCTCAAAGTATAATTTTAGCGTTATTAATATTAGAATCACAAAGTGAAGAGATAGATGTAAATTAATAATTATTTATCACTTCGTAATAAACATAAAATACAAGAATGCACGTGACGACATTATAAGTAATAAAATAAATGTTTCTGTTTATTTTTATCAACAAAACGTAAAACAAAAGTGCATCACGTGATTTCATTACACAGTGTTTTTAACACAGCGCTGTGATTTCCTTGGCTATTATCAAAAAACAAATTGTCAGTTTTTTTTTTATGAAACAGGGGTAGGTACCTGTTTTATCAAAAAAAAAAGACAAATTATAACTTCCCAAACAATTTTCCGCATAATTTCATTTGTCAAATTATTATTTAGCAAATAAACTCTTCACAAATAATTGTAACGCAAACCTAATGTTTGGCAAGTGAACGTTTAAACAATAACTTGCTTACGAACAAGTACTTTTACCAATTTTAACGTAGTCAAATATTTCTGTTGGTATAACATATTTTACGCAAATAAAATAAGCCAAATATTTAGTATCGTCAGTTTTCAATTTACTATTTCTATTCAGTCAATTGCTTAGTCAATGACAAAAGATTTGCATATATGTATATATCAGTTGCAAATTAGATTATAATGTGTTTGAAGTGACGCTCAATGTCGGTTAATCATGCAAAACATTATCACTGTGTTTTTTAGCGGAAAGTTCTTGACATTGTTACAATATATTATTATATAAATAATAATTATTAAAAGTATAACGTAAAAAAGTTTATGATAAGTGAATCAAGTGAATGTAGTGATGAGTGTGAAATGTTTAAATCTACACGAGGTGGTGTAAAGTTGTTTAGAAACGGATTTACTTATGAAAAGATTAACATAGTGAATGATACCTATTATTGCTACTGTGAATACAGGAAAAATAAATTGTTTAAATGCACTGCATCTCAGCAAACTACACTAAAATATGGGATTCATAAGGTATTAAAGAGCAATGAAATTCATAATCATGAACCAAATCCTGGGAGGAAAATAACCGGTGACCTTATAGAAAAGATATGCAAAATAATGTACAAATTAACAAAGCAAATGCTCCTTTGGACGTTGTAGATAATTTCCCTTCATCTTCAGCTAACAAGCTAATAGAAGGTGTAGAAGATTCTGATTGGAAGCAAATCACGAATTGGTTTGAAGAAAATTATGTTAGCGGATCATGCAACCGAAGTATCCACCAAGTTTTTGGAGTTGCAAATACCTAGAACTGCAAACTCTGCTGAGGCGTAGCATCGTAGAATAAACATTCTCATTGATAAACACCACCCTAGAGTGTATCGCTTAATTAATAATGAATAAATAAAGTTTCATAAAATTTAGCTAACATTGAGATTATACTATCGGGTGAGCCGCCACAATAAAAGAAAAAATATATTTGGATAAAGACGACAGAATTAATCGACTTTTGCAACACAAGTCTGAATACTCTGAAATAAAATTGTTAATGTCCGTTGCAAAAAAATGAAAATTGTAAGTTACAAATATTTTGTATTAGATTTAATGATTAAAAGCAAGTGCATTTTTTAATTTAATAATTCCCAAAAAAATCTTATTCTTGTCTTTATATATTTTGTTTTTGTTTTTTTTTTTCATAAGAAATCATTTGACTAAATGTTTATTGTTTAAAGATTGTTTGTTGTAATAAATCATTTGAATAAAAACCAAATGTCTTATTGACATTGTCCTTGGTTTGACCAAATGAAAATGTGCGTGCTAATATTATTCCAAATAAAGTATTTAAAAAAATAATAATAATAAAAAAATAATAAATGTTGCTAAAATTTGTTTGGATAGAGAAATTTTGTCAAAATAATTTTGGCAAAACGGCAGGATCCCTTTGATAATAATGAAAATCATTCCACGTAAAAAGCACCCATGTATACAAACTTGTACGAGTATGTACAAAGGATATTTTCACCGAATTATTGAAAAAATAGCAACTCTTTCTAAATTCTCTGTATTTATCCATGATTTTCGTTGGACACGGCATCTTTATTTATACAAATAGTACTGGCCATGTGTGTACATAATCTGCCTATAATGTTCCCACTACTGGGACACAGGCCTCCTCTCCGTGAGAGGGAGTGGGCCGTAATCCACCACGCGGGCCCAGTGCGGGTAGATGTCACGTCTTCGAATTTTTGGTTCTAGGATATACCGGTTTTCTCATGCTGCTTTCCTTCAACGTTTTGAGAGCAGTGGTGATGAAATAATTTGCACAAAGTAAAGCGCCTTTCTGGGGTACCGCTGGCCACCGCTACTCATGCTAATATACTAAAGATTATTGACAGTAAAATTGAATAAACAAAAACAAATTACATCAGAGGTCACAATAATAGATATTATGTTCACACAAATGATACGAGTATACACAGACACCATGTTATCTATCTAGGTCGCGGTGTCAATACTCCAGTAGACTGTGTGTAATGTCAAATGTCAAGTCTTTGTGATTAAAGAATGTCTGAATAACAAGTTGTACGACTTCTTTAAGCTTGTTATAATTTTTATTTTTAGCTTTTATACAAAAAGTGTGAAGGTCTCAACGCATCATTATGATTGGTTCAATATCTAGAGCAGAGTGAGAGAACAGCGTTTTATAAAAACAAAAGTAAATTATTTATTTATGATTTGTTTATATCTACTAACCATTATAATACATTTCGTAAAATTTATGATATTCTTTCTTTGTTGTTACAACCTCTGAAGGCTAATTCCCGTAATTTTGAAGGTTTTTAATTACGAAAATTGCCCCTCTTGTAAGAAACGCTATTCAGCCATGACTATTTGCACTGGTACATTACATTGGAGATCCCGGAGCTCAGTCAAGTTCACGCACTTTAGTCTTTATGGCAGACAAAGTCCCAAATCGTTCACCTTACTCAGGCCTAGAGTCTCCAGAAGAATTTCACTAAGAAGTAAACCAATGAAGAGTCAAGGTCACTTAATTAAACATCATGGCACTGCCACCATAATCATCACCGCTGGACGCCAAAACACCAGTCACCATTTACAAATGCAGATGACATAAATTACACTAATATTACGATCCATTCATTAAACTAAAACCTGTGATTAACTAACAAGACAATACATTATTATAGCACGGTTAGCGGAGGTGTCGTTAACCTTAGTGGCAATGGTTCCATCGTTCCGCTCCGTAGTAGGTTGGTTGGCTTGGTGGGTAGGAGGTAACTGTGACGCGTTGATGTCTTTTATATGGTGAGCGATACGGTGACTTATGTATGACCGGGTGACACTGTTACTTTATCGGAGGAAGGAAGTTCTCTTTTTTTAGCTTTTGTTGGACGTTACAAGGTTTTATTAGTATTTATATTAGGTATTCTTGACTAGTTTTGAACTTAAACTGAGGTACTGTCACAAAATGCTTCTTCTTCTCAGAGACTTTTTAGCTTATTAAATAAATAATAATTATTATGAGAATTATATTAAAGCTACATAAAATCGTTGGCAAGTGAGTTCATGAACCCACGCGTACTAACAAAAATCAATAAATCGCTTCTCTGAGCAGGAATCAACTTCATTTCAGAGTATGAAGGAATACATTCATACATTATTTATTGAAAATGCTTAAGGCTGTAGTTCGGTTCATAAATTGTGCATTTATTATACTGCGGTCCGAGTGGGCCTGCATACATTACATTAATGACAATATGGAAATTAATAGCAGATCTTGAACTTACACCCACCGACACTGAGCGAAGGTAACGCATTACTTATCTACAACAAATATATGATTAATTGAATACACAGGTAAAATGTCGAGAAAGGAGATTGTGGACGTGTACCTTAACTTAGCTTAGCTTGATATTTGCTAAGGTCGATTTTTCGGATGAAAATGATCAGTCAGAAATATGAAGCTAATTGCCCATTCCAAACCGTAGCAGGTACAGACGCCAGCACATCAAGCTACCCGAAACTGTCAAATTTTCCCGATCAACTTCGAACCTTATACTTTAGCGATAAAGTTGAAAATCTATTAAAGAAATTTGACAGACTGTAGTAGCTTAATGTGCTGGCGTCTGTACCTATAGAGAAGATGCGAAATATTATCATTTTCAGTTTCTTATGTTTTAGGATGATGATTTTGCCTATCAAGTTTTTGTCATTAAAACTGTCATCTCCCATTTAACCTCTTTATGGGGACGATTTTTCAAAATCCTGCAAAAGCACTATGCTCACTAACGTTATTACAGTTTTGGGCTACGCGTTGAATATCAGTGAATGAAATTAAGATTTTTGTTTATGTTCAATTGTTATGACATATGTCAAATGCCATTGAATATACAAACTCATAAAAAAGTCATATTTCTGCTTCACATTCATATTTCTTATTCGGTTATGCAGGCAGATTAATTTTATATAAATATTGATTGAAACTATCAATATTTAAAATAATTTGATGACTATTAATGTGTGTCAAATGTACATTTTTATGTTTGCATACTCATATACTTATGTATGTATAATTTAAATATAAATCTGGAAGTGTAGTGGTTTTATAATATATGTGCATATTTTAACTGAGGTTTAATTGTTAACAATAACAGGTAAGTTCGTGTGTACTGTACAGGTAATTATCGTTATTTTTTTAATATAATAAATTATATTTATAACTTAAAAGCAAGGCTGAATGCCGAGAAATGAATCAAAACATGCTCATATGATGAATAGGAAGAGAAATAAATAGTTAAAAATAAAATTGTATCAACTACATAAGTACCTACTCTAAACTTATGTGTCTAAGGTTTATGTGTGTAAGTCTAAGGTATACGTCATCATCGTCATCATCATCTGCCTGCCTTTTCCCAACTATGTTGGCTTCCAGTCTAACCCGATGCAGCTGAATACCAGTATTTTACATGGAGCGACTGCCTATCTGACCTCCACAACCCAGTTACTGGGTAACACGATAACCCTTTGTAAAACTGGTTGTCAGACTTTCAGGCTTCTGACGACCCGTAACGACTGTCAAAGATCCACGAATGACAGCCGGGAGCAACGGTATGTAAAGATGGTCACCCATCCATGGACCAACCGCAGTAAGCGTAGTTTAACCTGATCGATTGACCTGTGTGGCTGTTGTTACTTAGCCACAAGCCTCTCCTAGATATAAGTATAACAAGTAAATAAAATAGTATGTAGCTACTCGGGTTACTGGCAGATTTTGTCTATGGCACGAAAAGAGTAGGTATTTCATACTAAATGCACGCCCTTTTTCGCGCAGACTTAGAACCGACCTGAGAAGTTTTTCTTGCGGCAACTCTTGACGCATACATTTTACGCAGAATGACACATACGAATACATACGAGATGTAATTAACATTTAGATAGAGTAAAATTTATCGGCGATAAAGCATGTTGTTGTAATCTAGGAAGTTGCTGCTAATTAGATGCTCGTCCGACCGCTGAAAGTTACAAAACTATCTCTCACCTGCGTGTTGACATCAACAAACAGCAAACTGAGCACCGCAGCACACACCAAAAACAAATGTAAACAACCCATGATGCACTACACAGTACGTCAAAATAACATTACTCACTTAACGACAAATAATCGCTACAAGACTAATTACGACGGAAATTGTCAAAAGAACAATTGCATCGAAAAAACAATTCCCACTATTTAATCGTCGATACAATGCCGATGAATCCACATTCACTCGGCTTCACCTTTCCTTGTAATTATCTAAAGATATACAAATGTCAACCACACTGTAAACAATCGATAAAAATCCGAATCGATCAATGAAAAAGTATGTGGAAGTTGCAGCACTATTATCACAGGCCGATTATTTTGAATTTTTATGTTAGGAATTAGTATCGTTATTTTTTTCGTTTTCGATTATTTCGAATCGTTCTCGTGTCTCGATTGTTGCGCGCGCGTTCTCAGCGCAGTATCAAGAGAGACTATTTGACATTTGGCCGCGCCGGTCACGAGTTAGTGATGCCCCCCTACCCGACCTGACTTGCGTCCTTGAACGTACTATACTGTTCTCGATTTATGAATTCAATGTGGTCTTATTACCACCGTTGTCTGAATCGGCGGATTTTGTTAATTATGTATTTGTTCTGACTTCCTGACATGGTTAAGTGAATTAACGAACGGCGTAAAAACGTATCTAAAGAGCAACAAAAAGTAAAGCATTTTTTTATTACATCGTGAAAGGATCGTGTCTCCCCCGCACTGCCCCTACATACATCCTGCCTTGAACATATTTTGTTCAGAATTCTGGAAACAAAAAGTGCAATAGCGATCCCACATGACATAATTAATTAACCGGCGTTACCTGAGAGAAAGACGAGCAGCGATCTGCCACTAGACTATAGCAGTCCACTGCTTGAGAAAACACCGCCACCGACATGAAATTCTTAACGCGTGGCCTGTAAATTGAGGAAAGGCAGAACATGAAAAACAAGAAACATACAACCTTCTGAAGAAAACCATAACAAGGAAAAGGTCGAAACATAAAGAAGACAGAAATAAAATAAATGTATTTAACTCACGTGTGCGCCGATCTAGACACGGTGCATATAGAATACAGATATAACTAATGTTATAAGGTTAATTTAAAAAAGAAAAAGTCACACATGTTCAACCAAACAATCATAATAGGTATTTTTCCAAGACGCTTGCGTATGTACCCACAACACTCATAAAAGCAATGACACCTCGGTTAATAAAAGTTTATGGTGCGTACCTACCAGTCTTACTGCGGGCAAATTGGACGAACTACTGAACAAAAAGTTTACTATGAAAATAAAACTTTATTAATAACTGATAACTTTTTTACATTTCTTTATTTTTAGATGCCCTTTGGTGACCTTTAAATGTAAGGTTTATGAGGAAAGTCATATTCGGTTGTAATAAATGTATTGAATTTCTGCCTTTAAATGGGGCTCAGGGGGAACGGCCGCAACTTACGAGTTGTAGTTCGTAGGTTCGAAACCAGACACGCGCTTTACTTTGTGTCAATTATTTCATCACCACTGCTCTCAAACGGTGAAGGAAAACATCGTGAAGAAACCGGCATGTTCTAGAATCGAAAATTCGAAGACATTTGACATCTACCAACCCGCACTGGGCCCGCGTGGTGGATTATAGCTCACTGCCTTGCTGCCTTTAAAAGCCATCGGCGGTGAGGTATGAATTATTTTAGTACCTGTATAATAGGCGTATGAACCATTTCATTTCAACTTTATCTCATAGTTCGGTAAAAACGAAAAACCGCCAAGTAAAGTTGTTGCAGGTGCCTTAAATACTCAGCTGACTGTTATCCTTTTTCAGTATGTTTTTTTTTTTTCAAAGTATTATTTTACAACATTCAGTCCTTATAATATTATAAATGCTAAAGCAAAACTGTCTGTTACCTTTTCACGCCCTAACGACTGCACGTATTTCGATGCGGCTAATTGCATCGAAATCCACGATGGGCCTATGTTAGGACACATGGATGACCAGGATGACCTGGGTTAGGATACATTGTTACAAGCGCAGGGAGCCTATCAGGATCAGCGGAAGCAGTGACGTCACCACCAATCTAATACTATATTTTTCAGGAACATTTAATTAAGTACTGTACAGACTTTGTTTCCTCGGATTGATTTCTGGCTAATATTTGTTTAATTATTAATTAGTTATTGATTCTATTGCTGCTTATATTTATTTTGTTTAATGTTTAAATCATATCGATGTATCGAGTTGTTTTTTTTTTTTTTTAAGTTTACAACGTTGATTGTACGCGCTTATAAAATACCTTGTAACCGTCATTTGCCCCCCTGTTCGCTGTGAAACGCCGAATAAACTACCTAAAAGTATTTTGGCCCTGCATGTTATTTCTACAGTGCACCTACGCCCAGCCTCAGTAGAACCTACGTAAAAGACACTACTGACACCTCACACACGACTTCGTTACAATATCATACTTTTAGTGGGATAGTGTTCGATCCACACGCGGGTGAGGCCGCGGGCCATAGCTAATGTTGAATATTTTTGTGAACACTTTAATTAATTTAAAAAATATATACAGGATGTCCGAAAAGTCATGGATTACCTTTTACCTGCTGGTGGTCCACATTGGGATCTACCAATAAAAAAATGACCTACCAATAATTTTTTTTTTTCACCAGGACCGATCAAAAATAACGTAAATTTTTTTTTTTGAAAATTTTAAGTTTGAACCCAAATTTCAGGTATTTAAAAGATGATATCTGTAACTTTCTTGTATTCAATCGATAGTAGAATGATTCAAGATGAAAATAAAAAAACCTGTACTCGAAAGAGTTTTCACTCGTAGAAATGGCATGGTAAAAACTGATCAAAGGTAGAGATTTTCCAAAATTTAACTAAACATCAAAAAACTCGGAAACCATAAGACTTTTAGCGTGGTTATTTTTTGTTAGTGGTAGATCCTAATGTGGCCCATCAGCAGGTAAAAGGTAATCCATGACTTTTCGGACACCCTGTATATAGAAAACATTGTAAAAGCCAATTAATTTTAAAAGAGTAACCATGGAGTTTCTTACCGACTCTTCTCCATAGGAGACGACCAATTGGAACCATGCCCCTAGCTTCTGACGTTTCATAAGAGCTTATGTGAAATAACATATTTTGATTTTGTGTTTTGAATAAAGTATAGGTGTTCTATCTATTGCTACATATTCTTCGACTCCCACAGCGTATCTATATTTTATTTGACATTTCGCAACTATGATTCAGAATTAAATCACAATAATATGACAAAGCTTATGATCCTTTGTAAGTTTTTCTCACGGATCTTGCAAACGGCTTGTATTATGAGCATTCTTCAGTCATCACTGTGACAATTATTATGTTTTCCGGATGCTGTGCGCGCGCGCAGCTGGACAGCATTATTAATTATAATTATTAATAATGTTATTTGTTTATGCTGGAGAGCATTATTATGATTATTAATAATGTTATTTGTTTATATAACTGTTATTAAAGTCTAATTATTTAATTATTATCTTTTTCCTATTTCCATGTTGAGCATTGTCTAAGAAAGGTCACGTATTAATGATGTTCGTGTGGATGTTTTGTTAAGTGGACTTAGTTTGCAAGAAGCATGAACGTGAGCACGCTTTAGTATTTATTTCTTCATTATCATTGCCTTTATTCCAATTCATTTTATACTTCTCTATTGGTCGTCATCTCGGTAGCACCTCCTTTCTAGCCATATCATATTTCACACGGTCCATACATCGTTTCTTTGGACTTCCCCTAGTCTTATAACCATCGCGCATCATACACACTCACACCACACACACACATACACACATACACACACATATACTACATTCAGACTTCCTGTTTAAAAATTAACATTTCAACCTTTACTGTGGCAGTAACATGTACGACTGTTCAGTATTAATGTTATATTGAAAAACTTCATACAAAATGAATAAAATTCCATAATGATTTCAAGCGATTTACCTATTATCCTGAAATTGTTCCTGAAAGGTTAAAATTAAATAAGGCTGGTATATTACAAACAAGCTGACTCAGCGAACTTCGTAACGCCTCAGAATCAATAAGAACGAATGTATGAGACAAAAGAATTATCCTCATTATTTTTGTTTTCTTGAAATTTTCCCATGCTTTAATAGGTATTCTACTATTCAGGGCAGAGACAAATTCAACAAATCAAAGATCATTTAAATGGATCCAGACGTTCTTGAGTTATATGTAAATGGTTTTACTAACCCGACTTTGTTCTATTTATATACATATACGAGTGCCTCAAGTTGTTTATCAATGATAAAATGAATGCTTGGCCAAATACCTGACTTATTAAAGATCACATAAAGAAATCGACCAAGCGTGAATTTCCCATTCAAATTAAAATAAAAAATATACATGTTAAAACAATCAATAATTATTGTACTCTAAAAATGATTCTATCGCTGTCATGACGATGAAGGCAGGCAATCATGAACAGAGCCACGTCAAATCAATTATATGCAAAGTAGTGTCAGGGGCAGGTTGAATGCAATAATTATAATGATAGTAGGTACTGACAGGTCAGCGTGATTACCTTTATGAGAGGAAAACTACGGATCAATGGAAATTGTGTCCTGTGAGTCTTTTAATTTAACGATAGTGTTTTGTTTAAAGTAAGTTTTATAATAAAGACTAGAGACATATTTTTCATTTTATCAAAGAAAGTGGTCGGTAATCCTATGTCGAAGGAGCTATATGGACTAACAGAAATTATTTAGGATTTTATAGTGAGTTGGGTACAAGTATTTGTTCATCATATTTCGCTGGCACCGATATCCTATTAGTTATGTGATGACCATTCTAAAAATAAAACTAATTAAAGTCAAGAGACAGAAATAAGTGAACTTGGGAAGCTCTAACTTAAGTTTGTGTAGCTTACAAATACAAATAAATAAAATTGAATTGTGTGTGTTGAAATGTCAAAATAACAGCTTTTTACTAATGCATATTAAAGTATATACGGTACTTATACCAAGATTTTTTTTTAATATTTTATCTGTCTGTCTGTTCGTTCCAGCTAATCTCCAAAACGGCTGAATTGATTTTGACGGATAGTTCACTGGTAGATAGCTTATGTTATAGGTAAGGAGTAATTAATTAAAGGAAAAGAAAAAGAATTAGTGAAGAAACACATTATTGTTTTCCGACATCTACGCGAACGTAGTTGCGGGCACAGCTAGTAATGTCAATGCTGTTTTTGTTAACGGGTAGATAATATTTTAATGAAATTTGAGGTCAAAATCAAACCCAATTTTTTTATTTTTTTTTAAAGTAAGTCGAGACCAAAACTATTTGTAATCCTAACTAAATAAACTATGTAGAGCTTGCGCCTGCGCATCGGTTGCGTAAGAGAACGTACACTATCCTTGACTTACCTATCACCAATAGGGCGTGTACTGAACTGAACTCTATCAGAACCTATTAACTGTTCGTTAACTATCATAGTTAATGGATTACCAACTGATGTTAATGAATGGGAATGGGATAAAAGTGAAGCTGTTTCTTTAAAGATACGTAATGATCGTGACGTAATTTGTAAAGGTTAATTAAGACAAATTAGTGGATTTTTTATGAGAATTGTTGACTTAAATGAAATGTTTGCAGTGTCATTTAGGTCAGTTCAATAAATTAATCACACAAGTAAAGAGGATTCGAAGTCTAGTAATTTCAGGGATATTTGTGATGGACTTTTTCTCAATGAACTTATCAAGACTCGAGTATTGTAGTGAATCATTCTCATCATCATCTGCCTAGCCTTTTCCCTACTATGTTAGGGTCGGCTTTCAGTCTAACCGGATGCAGCTGAATACCAGTATTTTACATGGAGCGACTGCCTATCTGACCTCCACAACCCCGTTACTGGGCGATAATACGATACGATACAATATGATCTAGTCCTAGTTACTGGGCGATAATACGATACCCCTTGGCAAGACTGGTTGTGAGACTTTCGGGATTCTGACGACCCGTAACGACTGTCAAAGATCTACGAATGACAGCCGGGACCAACAGCTTGACGTGCTTTCCGAGGCACAGAGGGGTCTCGGTATGTAAAGATGGTCATCCATCCACAGGCCAGCCGCGACAAGCGTAGCTTAACCTGATCGATCGACCTGTGCGGCTGTTATTATTTAGCCACGGGCCCTTGAATCATTCTGTTGAAATAATAAATTAAATTCATTAATATCATTATAATTCTCCTGTCGGCTCAATACGTCTTTTTCTTCCATACATCTATAATAGTCGTCGTCTCGGTAGTCACCTTTCCAACCATAAATATCATCATTCTCACAGTTTATCTATCGTTTCTTTGGTCTATCGCTGTCATCACGATGAAGCAAGGCAATCATGAACAGAGCCACGTGAAATCGTCTTCCCTTATAGCCATCGACATCCATACTCAAAATTAAAATAATTAATAAATTCTTAATATATATTAGGATACTAGAGCGGTATACAAACTCCTCCGTCCTAACAGACCTCTGTGATGGGCTGTCACTAACATGGCAGCCTGTCAAGAGGTCTGACATACATGACATGAACTTGCCAAGAGACCTCGCCATGGGCACGTTGTTTCGTAAAATGTATGGTGGAAATGATAAAAGTTTAACCCTCAATAGAACCCCGTCCACCCCAACCACAATAGCTAGAAAAATCTCAATAATCCGCGAGTTGACTAATTTTTTTTTATTATTTAAATTGAAGCTTTTTACCTCACTAATAGCTTGGTATAAACAGTTTTTTAATATTTTTAAAAATTGAAAAGATATGAGCGTTCAAAACTCTCAATTAGACAGAGAGGGAAATACTGAATTGTGACGTCATAGTTCAGTATCGCCATATAAATTACATGCAAAACTTCGTTTTGCGAGAAAGAGATAGACAAAAAGTTTCTATAAGTTTAAGTTTTTTATTTTTCGACCGATTTCAAATTTCATTTCGAATTCTATTATTGTATTACATGTGTGGATATATTATCTACTAGAAATTCAATATCATGCAACTACACAATTTGCACCGCATGTTATTTTGAGGTCAACATAGTCCCTAACAAAGACATGAAACTACATATTTACGCAACAATATATTAATCAACTACCTGCGCCCCGCGGTTTCACCCGCACAAGTGTCGATCCCGTCAGAATATCGGGATAAAAAGTATCCTACGTGTTAATCCCGGTTATAAACTATCTGTGTACCAAATTTCATCCAAATCCGATCAGCCGTTTGAGCGTGAAGAAGTAACAAACAAACACACACACTCACAAACTTTCGCCTTTATAATATTAGTGTGATATCTCTTTGAAATATCTAATTAAATGTAGGTATTTTTTATTCTAGTAATCTTCGATAATTTGCTTGGAATGAACTCTGTAAAGTTAGCAAGAGCTTCATATTAAGCAATATAAAGCAATTCAATTTGTAAACGCCGAACAATCACTCAAATACAGAGCAAAGCATTCCTCTTCATAGAATTTGAATCAACACCAGTTTACTACGCGATTACCTTGATTCAAATCCAACTGAGATAAATATTGCATTACCTAAAATGATTTGTTCTTAGAATCCAGTCCAATTTGTTTGAGGACGTGTGTGAATGTATCATGTATGTAGCTAATATTTAGAGATTCGATTAATTTGACACAATTGTTCGTGATGTAACAGTACATTAATATTCGATTGAGGATGGAGAATGGATATGATCATCTTCAATAATGATTTAATGGAATATCTGGTATTCGTAACGTTAATTCTGGACCACTAGACTAGAATTCAAGAAAAAAATTGTAAGTTATTTATTTTGCAATAGAGGATGCCTACAATGCCTACATTCATGTGCATATTTTGGAAACATCATTTTGAAACAATAATGAACAATCTAGCTTGGCAGGGTGTACAGCTTGTATCCTTACCTATTTCCTTTTTTTCCTTACCAATGAAATTGCCGATTTTTGATACTAGCCAGTGTTTTCAAAATCAGTTGTTTTTTTTTGTTTTCGCGCCGTTTGATTTTTCTTTGATATCAAAAAAAAAAAAAAATTAAATTTATTTTTTAAATTGCGCTCTATTTTCGAATACGAGTTCCGTCATGGTACCAACGCAGCTCAAACAAGCTACATAATAATTAATATTTGCGATCCGACAACTAGATAAAAATCTTTTTAACTATGAACTTTGAAACAGTGTTGAAGGTTCCCAGTGTGCTAATCGCACGGGAATCACAATGTAATGTAAAGATAATGCAGAGCAACAAAACCTTCAAGCAATTGCATATGTATTATACATATGTATATCATTAATTTTCTTATCACATGAACAATCCATAAGTTAATCGATACCGATCTGACATTTTGAGTTTTGGATAGACACTCAGGGTTATTTCTGAAAGGGATGTAGATGATGTAGCTTTGCCATTCAACGTGGCAATGCTGCCAGTCTTTTGGGCACTTATCCCATTGACAGCAACAACATTTTTGAAGTTCAATGAGCTCTCCCCTTTTTTATTATATACTTGTAAATAATATATATATTAGTGTTAGCTTAAATATTGTAATTAAAGCTTTTTACTTGTTATAAAATAAACCTAATACGTAGAATAGTGAATCGTATAATAATAAATTTAACATTATATGTTATAATTATGTATGTACCTATATTAATTTTCTTACATTCAATAAAACGTGACAAAACACTTATTAAGAACATTAAATGTTCATCATCACCCTCCCGCACCTATACCAATTTAAATGCAATCGGCGGAGCACGTCTTTTTATTTCTATTTATTAGTACTAAGAAAAATAAATGCTCCGAACAGAATAGAATTTAATATGTACACCATATAAATTACAAACATAAATACAGAAATTTTACAAAGGGTGACACAATGGCGGTCTTATCGCTAAGAGCGATCTTTAAAGACAACCTTTGGATGAATTGAAAAGGGAAGGAGAGACAAAGACTGTATGTAGGTAGTCTGTGGTGTACCATTTACACGATACAATGCATACATACATAAAGTATATTATACTAATCTAAATAAATATATACATATAATAATAGACATGAAACAGGAGCAAAGAAAATATAATGATGCTGTTAAAGAGAGAGGAAGTGCTATTTTATCATAATTTTAAAAATGCACAAAGATTGAGCACGCCTTACCGACACGGACAAGTTATTCCATAACCCTACTGCTTGAACAGTAAAAGATTTGTTATAGAAACTGGTGGAATGCATCGGCATCTCTAGTCTCAGGTTAATTACCGAATAAATGGTGATAGTCAGTATTCGATCTAATCGAGCTTAAAAAATTAAGAAGATACAGATGTTACAATACAGAACAATTCAATTCATTACCCATAAACAATCACAGCACTAATCTTCAAAACATGCAACTAATCGATGTTACTCGATTCGATACAATACTCGATAGTGATCTCGATCCCCGTATTGTGATCGATGGAACAGCGATAGCTAAAGATGTTATCACTTCTGTTCACGTTGCATAATATTTGGATCAAGTTATGTAATTGTTGTAAAACTGTTCTTATTTGTTACTGAACAATGGACAAACGTATAGCTTTTGTTGTCTGGATAGTCCAGACATTTATTGTTAAGTGAATTTGGGTTAGTGGCGGATATCCTATTCGTTATTAAACAGAGGTGAGAGGTCAGTAGCTTAGTGTAAAATTGTGTTGTTAGTAGCGGACGACATCGATAATAAATTCAGGCGTATAATTGGGGACAATCTCCCAAGAGCCAGGAAGTCAGGAAAAGACTAGTTTTTTAATGAGGCTAAACAATCTGAGACGGACAGTTGCAATATAACGCCTTATTTTAAAAGTACTATAGGGGAAGGCACTTTATTTTATACAGTGTGTCCGGACATGGACTAGCGATATTCTAAATACTTAAATATAAGCTATTTTAAAGTACAATTACACTATAGGCTTAGGTCCAATATACTTCCCCGCTATGTGGCAGCCATTTTGTTTTTTTTGTTGAAGTATGCTCTATGCGAGTACAAAAAAAATCATATATCTCAAAGTTTTAGTCATACTGAGATAAAAATAGGCTTATTCGAAAGGCAATAATATTGTCTACCGTCTGCACTACAAAGCAATATGTTCACAATTCCATAACTTTTGAAAAAAAATGTGAAAGTCGAAAAAAAAAACAAAAAATTATGCAATTCAACCAATAATTGTTAATTACTACAAAAACAACCCCGAGAGCTTTTTTATTTTTTATACTAGATCGACAGTTTTTGAGCTAAGCTACAATACAACATAAAATTCACAACTGTATGTCTAATACTTTAAGAGTTATTGTTGTATGAACATAGCGTATGCGCAAGCACAAAAGGCCTTTGTCGGAACCCTAAACAGGAAATCATTAAAAAAACATAACATTCATATTGAATTTTATTTAATGTTTTTTCCAATATTAAATGAAGATTAAAATATCTAAAGCAGTTGCTCAAAGTGGCCACCTCCAGCTTGTAGACACACTACGGCTCTCTGTGCCACCTGGGTTGATGAGCGCCTAATTAAATCCAAATCGGATCTAATTTCTTCGGCGGCTGCCATAATTTTTGCGACGAGTTCTTCCCTGGTATTTGGAACTGTAGCGTATACTTTTTGTTTCATATGACCCCACAAAAAATAATCCAAGGGTGTCAAATCGGGTGAGCGAGGCGGCCACGCTACTACACCACCACGACCGATCCACGGCTGTAGATTATTATTTAAATATTCTCTCACTGCTCGAGAAAAATGCGCGGGTGCACCATCGAGCTGGAACCACATACGCCGACGGTATGATAGAGGTAGGTCCATGAGGCTGTCCGCAAACTGTGTCTGTAAGAATTCTAAAAATCTAGCGCCGTTTAATGTAGGTGGCAATTCCAATGGCCCTATCAGCCTATCGTTGATTATGCCGGCCCACACATTTACTGAGAATTCATGTTGAAATGAGCTTGGGCGCACCGCCCTTGGATTTGCGGAGCACCAGAGATGGTCGTTTCTGTGGTTTGTAATCCCAGCTCTTGTAAATTTGGCTTCATCAGTCCACAGTATTCTTTGTAAAAAATTACGGTTCTGTCTCAAATTTCTATTTATCCACGAACAAAACACAGATCTCGCAGCAAAATCTGGTTCGATCACGTCTTGAACCCGTCGAAAATGATAAGGGTGTAACCCTTCTCTTTTCAAAATTCTCCATACATGCCACTTAGACATTCGAAGTTGCACTGAAATCCGTCTAACGCTTAGTCTAGGATCATTGGTTATTAGTCTAAGCACTTCTTCTTCATCTTCGGGCGATACCAAGCGATTGCGTTCATTAACAGCTCTTTGAATACCTCTTTCCGCTAATCTTGAATGCACGTCGATAAAAGTTTGGCGACTCGGTGTAGGCCTGTTAGGGTACCTTCGTCGATATTCTTGTACAGCCAAATTTGCACTTCCATTGCAAAAGCCATACACAAAGTGTATGTCAGCAATATATTGCGATGAATATTGACGCTGTGCCATACTTTATCACACTTTTAAATACAAAACACTAACGCAGCACGTAAACAGCACGGACGGTAAGTGAAAGTAGCGATAGCGATCACAACGCAGGGCGAGGGACAACTAAACTAACCCAACTAATAATTTGTCCTTAAAACTGATTTTGTTTCAGGTAGTGGACTAATACGTTCTATCTCGCTTACTCACGGTAGTAACGAACAGTATTTCTCGCCTGCTCTCAGATGGAATACAGTGAATGCCATAAATGACACTCTGGCGGTTAACAAAGACGTTTTGTGCTTGCGCATACGCTATGTTCAAACAACAATAACTCTTAAAGTATTAAACATACAGTTGTGAATTTTATGTTGCATTGTAGCGTAGCTCAAAAACTGTCGATCTAGTATAAAAAATAAAAAAGTTCTCGGGGTTATTTTTGTAGTAATTAACCATTATTGGTTGAATTGCATAATTTTTTGATTTTTTTTTCGACTTTCACATTTTTTTTCAAAAGTTATGGAATTGTGAACACATTGCTTTGTAATGCAGACGGTAGACAATATTATTGCCTTCCGAATAAGCCTATTTTTATCTCAGTATGACTAAAACTTTGAGATATATGATTTTTTTTGTACTCGCATAGAGCATATTTCAACAAAAAAAACAAAATGGCTGCCACATAGCGGGGAAGTGTATTGGACCCAAGCCTATAGTGTAATAGTACTTTAAAATAGCTTATATTTAAGTATTTAGAATATCGCTAGTCCATGTCCGGACACACTGTATATTTAATTTCATCACCACTGCTCTCAAAACAGTGAATGATAAATGATAAATGATTTATTTTTTGTAAGTAGGTTTGTACAAACACTTTTACAGGTCAATCACATTTTTTTTAAACTAGATGAGGTCGGCAAAAGGAGGAAAACATCGTGAGGAAACCGGCATGTCCTAGAACCAAAAATTCGAAGACAAGTGACATCCACCATCCCGCACTGGGCACGCGTGGTGGTGTATGGCCCACTCCCTCTCACGGAGACGAGGCATGTGTCCCAGCAGTGGAAACAGTATAGGCTGAATAAGCTGTATAGAAAAACGACAGCATTCTTATGAACTTTACATGACTAAACTACCTAGTTTCAGCATACTCCTCAACGCAATCAAATTCCAGATGATGACAAATAACATACTTTCCATAGTCATATGACTAATTTAAGTCTTCAAGTACCTATAAACTACTTATAAAGAACTACGGCGTGGGAAGAACCGAACAACTTTTGTTTTAACTCTTTTCATCAGTGTGAACAAAGCTTAAAGTGTCGAAATCTCGTTCAGTGTTAATTTGTTAAGTTCAAATACCAAGATCGTGCTCTAGTAGTGACAGGTATCACTTGGCGCCTCTCTGAAACAATACTATCCATCAAATAGAACAATATCAGTTATTGTGATTGACAGAACACAATTGTAACACTTACAACGTATGCTAGATGATATATAAGTCATTTTCAACATCAGCATTGATAATGACAATCTAAAATTATTAAAATTCAGGGATGCAGGGGTAAGTGAAATGCAGTGTATCTGCTAGTAACAACAAACCATTTATTTCACTTAAACCATTTGCAGGTACTTTTGACTTGTCAAGAAGTCGGTCAGTCATAAAGAAGAAGCAAGAAACTGCAATCTGGCAATGTAATTATTCCAATGTTTCTAGGAGCCTCCCTCATAAATAAGTGTCATTTGGAGTTTTCTGAGAACACAAGAGGTAAAAGGTGACTCGTAAGTAAAAACCCAACGTATGTTATATAGTATAAAGTTTTCTGATCTCAACAGTCATGTTTGCAGTTTGTGATTCATTTATTAACACGCCGCTCAACAAAAACTAATCATAATATATATATTTTTTTTTATCTATTTCTTTACAAGCCAAAAGCTCAAATGGTCATTAGTCCTCAAATTCCTTACGAATCAAACCGCTCTATTTGTAGGCGATACTACGTAAATACGTAAATGTAGATATCAAAGAACTGGACCCAGATATTGCCAAACTTGGTCCTCATACCAGTAAAAGGCCTACCACGTTGCTTTATGGAGATGCGTAGGAGTTCGAGGAAATAAATAATAGTTTGAGTAATTATGTGATTCTAGACATTGCTTCGTTTTTAAGGAGTCCGTAATTATACGTTATATGGTTAGTTAATGCGATATAGTTAAGTCATCTACCCTTATGTGGACGTGTTTTAATCTCTAGACCAGGAAAACCGGGGTTTTTGCCGCTGTATGTGCTACAGTCTATTAACTGTGATAATTGCGATAAATAAAAACAGATTTGTTACTGCCATCGCATTATTTTTGACTAGCTTCTGTCTGCGACTTCATCCGCGTGAAATTTCGACCCCCGATCCATCACATCACCCGCCCGCGCTGTTCTTTCTGACTTTCGACTCCTGAGGGTCGTACCGTGATGTGCCTTTCTGGAGCAGCCGTGAGGCACACATTCCTGCTAATTTCTTACATCGGACTTTATACTTTTTATTTGATTTTTTTTATCTTCTGATGTACGTATCTTGTGTACTGTGTCTTTTAGTCTGTGCTAAATAAATGTATTTTCTTTCTTTCTTTCTTTAAATAACCGGTAGTTTTGATGAAGAATTAAGCTATCAAATACAAAGATATTTTGCAAAAGTGACGAGTGGTAGTTCCAGAAATGACCGCGTTCAACAAACAAAAAACACACAAACTCTTCAGGTTTATTATTATTAGTATAGATTTGGAAACGTTAACAATCTATTATTTTTCCTTATTGTTATTTTTCTTTTTCATCTCATTATCTGTACCTGAGTACTTTAGTAAATAAATAGAAATGTATTTTCTTTTATTTGTTTGTCTCGTCCCTTTTCTGTACTGTAGGTTCCTTGTCAACGTAGGTTTCACATGCACGATGACTTATGATTTGACTTAAGCTGCTTGAGTTCTCATCTCCATTGGTAAAAACTATCGTAATTAATGTGACGGAACATGCACTTTCCTTTAGAACTGACCCCTATAAATTGGGTTCCAAAAAACTAAGTCATCGTAATGGTCAGTTTTAAAATGGCTATAGTTTTTGCTTAGGTATCATTTACGACTCACTTAATTACTAATATCAATAACAACTCATGAAAACCACAGGAATTTCCATCTGCTATTAACTCGAAGTTCACTAAAAACTTCTGCGGTGTGGCGAATCAGAATAAATTCGTTAAAAACTATTAGCAATTTTGTTGATTCATCTAAAGACCTAGATTTTGTTTGTTTGTTTTTTTGTACCTATTACTGAGTTCCATATTTAGACCTACTGTGTATTATACAGGATGACTTGTAATTTGACGAGGCGATTAAATTTCAGAGTTTTCTCTCGTCAGACAAACACATTAAACATAAAATCTTGAATTCTGTCGAATCCCATGGATTTTCGCCTAGGCTATATGAGGTGCTTAATTGTTGCAAAGGGGTCATACTATCAGCTCCTGGAAAGAATACGCTGAGTTACAAGTCACCCTGTATATTCTTGCATCAAAATTTAATTTAGCAATCCTAGCCCCCAAGTTACTTGGGCAAAGTGACCAAGTGCTCTTCTTGCCAAATTTATATCACAACTTGACATTTCTGACATTTTAACACCCACGAACCAATTATAGAAAAATGTTTCAATGAGTTTCGAGTGAGTATCAGTTTATCTCGTAATCCCTAGGTAATAATGTCAAAAGTATCACTGTCACTGGCTGTACACAATGACATGAGTACAATTCAGCGGAAAAGTGTTTCACAAACTGTCCTTAGAAATAAGAATTATGTCGACTTCTCATGTCCTTTTTGAAAATGGAATAAAACAAAATAGAGTTGATAAAATCGGGGCGCTTCGCTGTCTTGGATGTATTTTATATTTGATTTGATTTTTATGTTTGAGTACTATTTTTTGTGTATGTGTGATTTTTATTATTTTATTATTTATTTCAACAAAAGAGTACACAGATGGGAATACACAGATCTTCTGCCAAACTTCATGACAGCTTGTCGGCAGTGTTTTCGTATATAATTATTATTATTTTTATTATTATTCTTATACAGAGTGAAATTGAAAACATGCGACAAATCGAAATGGGAGATTGTACCTACTCATCATTATGAACAACTTTTACCATGGGACCAAACCTGAAATTGCGAAAAAAAAAAATCAGCTGTTCCCTACATTTTGACGAGTTATGCGAACATAAATGTAGGAAACAGCTGATTTTTTTTTCGCGATTTCAGGTTTTATCTCATAGTAAAAGTTGTTCACAATGATGAGTACGATATCTTCTATTTCGATTTGTCGCATGTTTTCAATTTCACCCTGTATAATAATTGTATGTTTTTTTTTTTTATTTATTTTATTTGGGAAAACAACACTCAATCTACAATCCACTACGTTTCCACACGTTACTATCTTATATTAGATACAGTTTTGGTAAACTGTAATAAAATCTAAAGAATTATATAAAACAACAATACAATTTATCGTTTTCTTAAAATCTAATTATGTTTTATTTTTATTTAATGTAATGGAATGGACTTTGTCTCAAAATAAATGACGCTTTTTTTTTCACAACACAGTAAATGCCTGTTTTACTGTATACAAATTGAACATTACGTTTAAAACGGCTCTAACGGCAATAACAATAGACGTTAAACTACAAAATGAACACGTTTCAAGTAAGTAATACCGACGATACATAGACAATGCAATCCTCAACCAACGCGTTTTAACACGCATAACATTAAATTGATTACACAATTCTATTAAGACGTAACGGTAATGCCATCAATCAAGCGGCCGCTGGTCAGATGAGTATCGTATAAGTACTAAAGTGGCTAAACTAAATCAATTAGTATTTCATCAATGTAACACCGAGTAACATTTGTTATTGATTATATTTGACCGTTGAAATGATAGGTGCGAGTATTTTCTTAGGAAATTACGTTTCGAGTTACAATAAGTGGTTTATTTAAGAATAGAATCTCTCTTTCAGTGTTTAGTCGTTGTTATGATAGTATGTGTGTTGTTAACTCTTTAAATGATGAATGTTATTTCTGTAAGTAGGTTTGTACAAACACTTTTACACGTCTTTATTATCGAAAGTAGATACGGACTAAGGCCGAGTCGGTAATTTTATTGATCTTAGACATTTTAATTGATTTTAATGTATGGCTAATAGTTATAACAAAACCGTTAATGAGATTCTTTTCTAAGAGTTTTTATAGATTCTCCTAGGGACGGCGCGAACGCAGTCCCTATTGCCAAAAATTATTCGTCCGAATTACCCACATTAGGGTAATCGTAGGGGTCAATCGGTCCGCAGTGCAATGGACGACCTCGCCCTCATCTCATCACATATGCTTTTATGATCTCAACATCTCCTACGCCAGATAAGCAATAATTTGAATTAGTTTCGCGCGAGGGTCATTCAACGGCGGAGAATCTTGACACCGCGATTCAGGAATCGGACACAAGGATACAGCGCCATCTAGTTGCGAGGAAGGAAAGGTAACAGCAGGTTTGCGAGTACAAACTATCCTTCATTATTGTTCCAGTCGTTCCCCTTCTGATACAACAATGAAATTGTTGAGACTTGAATGTATAACGTATTTGCTTTGTTTTTTTTTTTTGTATGGCGTCGTTATTTTGAATGACTTAATTTGATTAAATGATTTAGTGAGCCTGTTTCCATCAGCCGGGCAAAAATCTGGTTGCTAGTGAGAAATTTCAGATGAAAAATCCTTGAGATAACATGTGAAATGCGGGTCTAATACGAGTATGAGTACATCTGATGCGTGATGTTATGTTATGTAATGTTATAATTAAATGTTTCTATTGATTTGAATATAACAACGATCCGAATTGTTAAACGCATCCATTTACCTAACAAACACATAAAATGCTCATTCCCTTTAACCCAGAATGCGTGGCATGCAGCATCTCCCTTTAAGGCTCGTCCATGATGAGTAAGTTGTCATAGTCTCAAGTGACTGTACCCACGCGGCCAGCGTACATCGACGAGTGTTTAACTTGTCAATTAGATTGCGACAGTACAAAGGACAAGCATTATATCGTCTTTGGTAAGTAATGATTTTTGTAATTGAACGATGCTTGGCGAGATTTCGATAGAATCATAATTTATTTATGTATGTATGTATCTTTATGCACAATTTATTTATTCACATGAAAAGCATGTGTGATGTGTATGTGTCTTAAATTACGCTTACAACTAAAATAAATCTACTCCAATAATGCTGTTAGGTATTCCCCTAATACATGAAGCTTTTAGTAAGGAATTTTAGTTAAATTTCAACAAAAAATACTGATTAATCGCTTAGTTAAGAAATCACACACAATTACACACACACACACACCATGTATCATTACTAGCAACTTCATTATATTTTATAGTTGATGCGGTTTGCTAAACAATACGATACGATCACCGAAATTACACAATTCTTCAATTTATTCTCCCAGCAAGCTTTTCCCAAAACTGATTCAATCGCAACCGCAATAGCTTTAGCAGAACAAATGAGAACTTACAGACACAACTGTAACAGTAATAAACTTCTGACCTTGCATTTTACACGTTCGTGCGTAAGGAATTGCGCGTACGCACGAACTGCATCAGAACTCCATCAAAATACAATAGATCGACAAATTTCAATACATCATTGCGAAAATAGGCCAACTCTAAGCAAACCTATCAAGTGTTGATCAAATACTGGGATTGGACCATCACTCACAGCTGTTTGTTCATTAAAACCGTTTATTTATATGTATTTGTTTATTCTTTTTTTTATGTTGGTGTGCAAACATTTTGGTATGCATCGTTGCATGTAATTTGAAGTTTGAATTAATAAACAAAGAAATTTTGTTTGTTATTATTAACGCAATAGTCAACATTAAGATAATTTTTTGCCGTTGTGATCCGATGATAAAGTGTCGTTTTGACAAGGCTTAAAACTTTCTGAAAACAAGATCTATAGGCTGCCACTGCTGCAAGGCTGCAATAACCATTATCTAACTTACGTGTAGAGCAAAAAATTAAATTCATTCCTACTTTCGACCTACTGGTATTTCACTACCAGCAACCAGCTACCAGTTAGTATAAGCGCATTCATCGCATTGGGTTATTGGCTAGCTGTGAGCAGATAAATAAATAAAGTTGTACAACTATAACCACAATTAAGTAAATTATTCTTCTTTTTTTTCGTTTCGACGGCACATCTGTTATATGTATGTATGTTATATGTTATAAGTAAATACATTATGATACGTATTTTGTACGCACGACTACCTACCTACATCAAAACATCGAGCTACATTTGCAGTACTGTCACAAAGCCTGATATCGATGTCAAACCGAACGAAATCTATACTTCGGCAGTTTACCTACTCCATTCTCAGCTGTCTTTAGAGCATTATGATCAGTTTGCAATCCGGATAGGTTCGAGAAATCAGTTTGACGTATGCACACAATTGACAGCGCTTATCTTCGATCTGTATCGGTGATTCGATGCCTCGGGGTGCAAGATGTGTGCTGATTAGAAATGTAGGCGGATGCTTTTAGTTATCTTACGCGCTGAGTATTATTTTATGTAACTAATGTGGTGATTGATTTGTTAACCCTTAAATGCATAATGTTGCCAAATGGCAACAAAGCACGTCATTTAATTTTTTTAAGAATGTGATAGCTGTGAGTTTCTGAACGCACCTCTTTTTGTCAAAACAATATATATACTCTATGAATATTAATATTACTGTATAATTATTATATATTTATTATCTAAATTCTATAGATAAATACCTATACAATAGCATTTTTTGCAATACGATAAAATAAATCATGCATTTAAGGGTTAAGTTTTAAGCTAGCCGGTATGTAAAGTCGGGGAAGTTAAGTGCTTATCAAATTGACTACCCTCTTAAATTGTCTATTTAGGTACTAAAATGACTACTGCCACTTTTGACAGTTGTATGAAATGACTATAACACGATAAATGTACGTAGTGTGTCAATTTGATAACCAATTAATTTCCTTCACTGGTAACTCTGGAAGAATGCTGCATCATTATGAATTATCTTTTATCAGAAATAATTAGTTCGGTATTAGGTACAGCTATGTAGTTCATTTGACTAGATTCAAAGCCTTGTTGAGAAGAAAAATTTTCAGGAAAATTTATAATCTGAAATCGAGTTAAAAAAATTGCTTTCGATAAACAGATACCTACTAAAATACTAACTAGATTGGTAAACATCTCCGATGTAGTGCCAGTGTAAAAAAGCCATGATATATTTTATTTTTGAATAGGTATGTTCGAATTAAAATGCTTGGAACAGGAAATGTCTAATTTACTGTAAATAATTGTGTCCATTTTCGTAAAAAAAATGGGGTTTATCAGTTTTTTTACTCTCGTGGGAATTCGAGACTCGTCCTTATTGTATTTAAATGCTGCTATTTTAATTGTCTACATACTCGTACCTACTAAAGTAAGACGCAGATTTAACACAACTTAGAAGCAGTGGGTAATTGTGAGTTTTGTTGAAAAAGTTAGCTATTTGTCCGATGTGAACTCATTAGAACACCAAGTGATTATAAGATTTCGTGACCTTTTCTTGTCAGCTAAGACAATATCTTCTATTCCAAGAAGGTAAATGACCGCCGAGCAGATCAACATCACAAATCTCAATCGTCCTTCGCTTCGATTAACCTCTTTAACACCAAATTATACCGAATAAACATTGCACTAAGAAAATATACAAATATGATAAAAACCGCGCATCACTAATCAAATTTCACGTTCACCAAACAAAGGGCGGTGGCGTAAATAGGGTGTCCACGCTATCGGGACACGGATCTCCTAAGAAACAAACGGTCCGTTTCCTAACATCCGCACCAAATTTGAGGCCACCCGAATCCGCGAATAATGGAACAATTAAACTCTTGTGCAAGTCATTGACAATAACGCTAGGCACTCCACGCGTTTGACCTTTGAGGGAAAAAATTCAAACTATGTGTATTATGACCTACTTTAAAGTAAAGTTCATGAGTATTTTGCAGCTAAGTCAGTAAGCGGAAGAAGTAACATGATTATAACCTTCTGAAGTAAACTGTGCTTTGGAACTTCAAACCACTTGCGTAACACAGAGATCCACAAACACAACTGTGATTGATATACAAATTGAAGGGTATTTCCATTGAAATTGTGGTATGGAATTATCCCGCTGGCACTTTTAAGTGCCTGGAAAACTATATATTTTCACTTTGACTCCAAGAGAGACAAGACTTATATCAATATGATTACTATTTTAAGAGTAAAGTCTGAAACATAGTGGTGTTTCTGATTTTCTATGATACGCCAGAGGATGGTCTTTCTGCTACTGATACTCGTAAGTGATAGAATCCCATCGATGATCAATAGAGATGATATATGTAGATTGTGAAGGATCGTAGAGCGGATCTACTTATAGCAGGTAATTACCGAATGTCACAATTAATATTAGGTAATTACTATGCTTAAAGCTCACAGAATAAGCAAACTGAAGTGGCAATGGGCCAATTAGCCTTTAGTAATTAATTAGTGGGCAATATTAGTTGTCAAACCGATGACCGTTGGGATAGATCTGTTCTTGAGTAGATCGAATTGGCAAACATAAAGTAGGACGCCTTCGGGCTAGGTGGAGGACGGTCTTTGCAGGATGACTGGTAGGAGCTGGATGAGAGTTGCTGAGAATCGAGCAGAATGGCGTGCAATTGGAGAGGCCTACGTCCAGCAGTGGACTGCTGTAAGCTGATGATGATAATGACTAAATCTCTACTAATTGGATTCGGCTAGGCTTCTTCTAAGGCTAAAGCTACCCCACTTGTCACCATCGTGGATTGGTGTACGCTAAACAGAGCCCTCAGGTCATAGGGCGATATTTATTTTTTAACTTACAAAGTCTCATATGAATGTAAAAAATTGACGTTTCATTTTTTTCCTTAACCATATTATTAAGCTTCAATGTGAACAATGTAATGCGAGACTATATAAATAACCGCGTCTTTCACACCTTTAACCTTACAACAATGAGGTCGAACGTATGATTACAAAAAATAATATTTTTTAATGTCTTCTTGTCTCTTGTTGTGGTTTAAAATTCACACAATAATCGTTATCATTTCCACTGAGCAGTGTTTACGCTTTTATTAACAAAATTGTTGATAATTCAAGGTCCTGCGACTTCCCGGATAATAATAGTTCAATGGCTTTACCTTAACATTCTTTATAAACGGTATCCTGCACCCTAATTGCGTAAGACTCTTTCTATCATAATCTGAAGAATCCGCGAGTTGACAATTTTTTTTTAATTTAAATTGAAGCTTTTTTACCTCACTAATAGCTTGGTATAAACAGTTTTTTAATATTTTTAAAAATTGAATAGATATGAGCGTTCAAAACTCTCAATTAGACAGAGAGGGAAATACTGAATTGTGACGTCATAGTTCAGTATCGCCATATAAATTACATGCAAAACTTCGTTTTGCGAGAAAGAGATAGACAAAAAGTTTCTATAAGTTATAAGTTTTTTATTATTCGACCGATTTCAAATTTGATTTCGAATTCTATTATTGTACGAGTATTACACGTGTGGATATATTATCTACTAGAATATATAGTATTCAATATCATGCAACTACCCAATTTTGGAGGAAATTCCCAATCTATTGCATCATATATTTGAAAAATCCGTCTGCTCGACAATATAAATAACTATCAAAATATA
The DNA here is from genome assembly GCA_949629135.1 of Eremobia ochroleuca. Lineage (NCBI taxonomy): Eukaryota > Metazoa > Arthropoda > Insecta > Lepidoptera > Noctuidae > Eremobia > Eremobia ochroleuca. The sequence goes on from OX451394.1 coordinate 20,839,490, forward strand.
AGGTACTCGTATTGCCATTGTTCAGCAAATAACCATGTGCCTGGAAAACTATATACTTTTCATATGATTCCAAGAGGTACAAGACAACCTAATATCAGACTGTTATTTTTAATAGTAGGTAAAGACGTGATTATCTGCACGCGAGCTTTATAAGAAAACAGAGCTTACGCCGTGGTAAAGAGAATATTCAGTCAGCAAAGCCGTTAGTAGAGCTGAGGGCCTTTTTTTTTTTTTTTTTTTTTTCTATTTATTTAAAGGGGCTTCTTCAATTTGAAGATGTCGCCCCTGTAATACAAATTACAAAATCCAAAACATATATCAAAACAAAATCATACAGTAGATTCACTTAGGCTATTCTATTTTTAATGCCCATTTGAGCGAGCCGGTACAGAAGTCTGGCCTCCCTTGTCAAAGGGAAGGACAAAATGCTGTTACACCAGCCCACATCTGAAGGAATGACATCGATTTCAGACTTTATAAAATATCTAAGGGCTTCGTTCCGGACACACTCCATCAATATGTGGTAAACATCTTCTACCACATCGCATTCAGTGCAATTTGATGAAATAACCTTACCCATCATAAAAGCAAATTTATTTAATGGAATGTGTCCCGAGCGAAGTCTGAAACTCGTTACTATGTCATACCTTCCCATATCGGATTGTTCAAACCAAAGCTTATCAGGTAATGTTGGTTGTACAGTTTTGTACCAAATACCTTTCGTTAATGACCTTCTGTCAAAATACTCCGACCACAACTCTGTACTGAAGTTCTTAATGTCACTTAGATGGTTGGTGTAATAAGACTCGCAAGCAAAGTTAATACCGTCTACTGAGGCTTCCTTAGCAAGTTGATCGGCCATTTCATTTCCTACAATGCCGATATGGGAGGGTATCCACTGCAATATAACATTAAGATTTACCGAGTTAAACTCATACAAACTTTTAATAATATCGTATGCCAGTGGAATGCCCCTAACCAAAGCTGAACATCTATTCAGATGTTGTAGTGCGCTTTTGGAGTCGGTAAGAATAACACAAGTATGCCCACTCTTAATCGATCTTACATATGACAACGCTTCTGCAATGGCAATTAGCTCCGCATACATTATCGATATCTTTAAATTATTCACTTTTAATTTTATGTAATCTTTTGTTTGAATATCGATAAAAGCAGCACCGATCCCTTCACTGTCCTTAGAGGCATCTGTATAAATTTTGTGGAAGCCCGAATATTTATGTTGTAAAAACTTGACACATAACAATTGCAAATTAGGTTTAGAATACGACTTCTTTGGTTTGTCTAAAAATGAGATGCTACTGTTAATAAAACTAGATACGTTGACGTTACTAATCCAGGTATCTAAACTAAACATTTCAAGTTGCTTACTCGACTTTATTGGTAGTGACTTGAATTTATTGTGAATTGTTACTAAGATGGGTTTTTTCTTCCTACTCCAGTATGCATTTTGACATAGATCGGTAAGATCATGTAAAATATTTATTAGTTTATTATTAAGTGATTTTGATTTTAACCAAAACTTACCGGCTAAATATACACGTCGAACAAATAAAGGTTGGAGTTGTAACTCTGCCTCCATAACGTGTATAGGAGTGCTTTTAATAAAACTACCTATGATTCGCATGTATTGATTTTGAACTTTATCTAATTTTGAAGAATTACTCATAGAGGCATTGTCATACAAAAAACTTGCGTAGTCCAACCTACTTCTAACAATTGATAGATATAACCTTCTTAAATGAATAGGGTGTACCCCCCAACCAGATCCAGTTAATATTTTAAATATATTTAAAAATTTCGTAGCTTTTTCTCTAACTTCATTAATGTTTCTTCCCCATCTCAAATGACTATCAATCCATAGACCCAAATATTTTACACATTCTGTGTTTTCTAATGGTATTTCATTAATTGCTAAATGTATATTTTGTCTCTTATAATTAGTTTTAAAAACACATACTTTGCTTTTATTTGGGGATATTTCTAATCCTAAATTTAATAATAGTTCATTTAATATATTTAACGAATTTTGTAAAATCTGAGTACCAAACTCCATAGACTGGCAAGTGTAGTATATTACCAAATCATCAGCATATTGCGAAATAAAGACGTCCCTCTCGATAGTTTTACACACATCAAGTGTAGCCACATTAAATAATAAAGGAGATAGTGGATCTCCCTGTGCCAAGCCCCGACTAGTAGTTCTAGATATAAATCCGTCATTAGTTTGAATCTTAAGATTTCTAAATTTCAAAAAATTCCAGAGATATTGACAAATTTTAGACCCCACCTTTAAGCGATGTAAAATATTTAGTAAGGTTTTTATATCGATATTATTATATGCATTGTCTATATCAATGAAACAACCAATAGTAGGTAACCTTTCAGAAAAACCTGCTTGAATACGAGAGACTAAACAACCTAAGCTATCCAAACAACCTCTGGATTTTCTAAAGCCCACCATATTATCTGACAGCATCTCGTGTTTCTCCAAGAACCACTCAATCCTCTTATTCAAAATGGAATGAAAAACTTTGCAAAGGCAAGATATTAAGGAGATTGGTCTCAGGGATGAAGTCTGATTAGGATCCCGTCCCGGTTTAGGGATAGCAATTATCTTTATATCACGCCATTGTCTTGGTACATAACCGGAATGTAAAAACTGATTGAATAAATTCAATAAAATACATAAACCATTGTAGGGTATGTTTTTTACCATAGAGTAGGAGATACCATCACATCCAGGAGATGTATCCTTTGATTTAATACATTTAATCAACTCCTGCATCGAGATATCCTCTTCCAACTTCTTATTCGGGATTGAGAATACCGGCTGATCTGGAGAGACATAATCAGGTGTAAGACTAACAAGCAAATTATTGGCTTTTACCTTGTCTACAACAGTTCTTGGTGACCTGTAACCTTTTACCCATTTCATCCTATGCCATACTTCAGAAGCCGAAGTTGAGTGGTCTACGGTTGAGCAATACTTTGTCCAGTCATCGTGTACAGCTGTTCTTATCAGTTTTTGTGCTAATCTTATTTTATTCTGCAAAATACTCAAGTTTGAAGGAGTTGGGTTACCACGAAAATTTGCTAACGCTAGTCTCCTAACTGCCACGGCTTTTGATAATTCAGGCTTCCAATAGGATTTCGGCTTGAATTCTGAATGAGGGTTTTGTGACATTTTTATCATAGGTATATGAATATCTGCCGCCCTATTAAGATAGTCAACGAATGTGTCATAAGCTCTTTGAAGGTCGTCAAGGGGTGTTTCAAGACTCGAAAACATTTCGTCGAGACACATCTTATAAGATAACCAGTCTGCATTTCTTAAATTTCTTTTATTCAGAAAGTTCTTATCTAACAGACAGTCATTAAACATCTGAATTACCAGATGGTCACTACCCAGGGTTTCATTTAACACGGACCAGTCAAAGTTTATCCCTATATCAGACGTCACCAAGGACAAATCAGGCGATGACTCATGTAAAACACCGTTAACTAATTTCATTCTAGTGCTGTTACCATTATTTAATACCACATAATTACTATCTAACACTGCATCCAAAAGTTGTACCCCTCTATAATCTGTCTTATTTGACCAATTGGTGTGGTGGGCGTTAAAGTCACCCATTATTATTGTTTTTCTATTAAAAGTAGAAAGTAATCTAATCCAATCCACCTGACTAGTTCGAACGGAAGGGGGACAATAAAGTGATATTATATTTTCTACTAGAGGGTAGTTAAATATTTTAACGTGAATCATTTCAATTCCCGAGGCAAACAAATTAGAGTCTCCAAGTTGAGCTTTGATTGATTGATGAATAATGATAGCAACACCACCGTATGAGTCATCCCTATCTTGACGGAAAATATTATAATTACTAATTCTAACTGGCTTGTCAGGTGATAACCAGGTTTCTGAAATTGCAGCAATATGTATTTTGTTCTGTATTAATAACTGTGAAAAACTTAACAATTTAGGCTTGAGGCTCTGGGCATTCCACTGTAAAAATTTAAATCGGATACATTCTGTACTATCCACTGAAAATGTTCTTAATTAAACCTGCCACTGAAGAATCTGTAATACTGTCCACTATTAAGAGTATAAACCATTCAATACATAATTTAAACACCTTTTTAACTTTTACGTTGATTGCGCAATTCTTCATAAACATAACCTCTTGTAACCGCGAAAGCAGCTCATTAAATGTTATCTTAGATTCCGATTTACCTCCTATGTTTTTATTTGTAGTTAAATCACAGTCGTCAATATCGGTTTCATTGAGCTGTGATGAGTCACACTGTTCCTCGTTACATTTATACCATTCCGATGTATTAACGTGTGTTTTTTGCTTAGAAAACCTTATCTTACTGTGTGATGTCAATTTGAACTTAGGTACATTAGAATAAGGTTGCTCTTGGTGAATATCAGCGGTAGTCTTAGTTATCTCTGCGTACGAAGGTGTATTGACAACTGTAAACTGCGGGGTGTTATGGACTGGATTGTGAACTTCCACCGGCTTTTCTGGTTTATATTCTGGTGTGCTAGGTAAAACGTACATAGTTATGGCCTTTTTGTATGTACAGTTGAACTCAGCCATAATTTCTCGCAAGCGTTTTTCTTTCAGATATGTGGGGCATGACTTAGATAAGGCCATATGTTTACCAGAACAGTTAATACACTTGTATTCTTTAGTCTCGCAATTTTCATGATTGTCGCCGCACTTAGGGCATACTATCTTCTTGTATGGGCAAGCCTTAATTTTATGACCTAGCTTCCAGCACCGTGAACACTGAGAAACAGGGTAAACATATGGCTCGACCTTTAGCCTAAGACCATCTGTGGAAACATACGACGGCAAAGAATTACCTTTGAAACATAATCTCACCACCTCGCTGGGTATCCAACTCCCCTTGTCCTGATCGCGTTTATTTAATCGCATCGCTGAAATGAGTTCAAAGTTTCCTGGGCAGGATACGTTATTCAGGATATCTTTTTCTTCTAATTCTAGTTCCACATCCCTTATAACCCCATATGAGTAGCTTACTTCCATATCTTTACTAAATCTCCATCCCTTAGTAATTAATGCTTCACATGTGAACAGCTTATTTAAATTTAGTTCATCTCCAAATTGTACTCGAATTCTGAATGGGCTCAAATACTTGACACGAACTATATTACTCATTCCATGTGTTGTTAAAAGCTTCGCAAAAGCAAATGTCTTCGGAAGTTTATCCATGCATGTTATAGTTACTTCCAGCCTATGTATATCTTCCTCAGGATTATACTGCCTGAATCTCTTTTCTTTTCGATTTTGTCCCACTACCTTCCACTCTTCATCAGATTCTTCTGCTAATCGTTTACTCGCTTTTTTGGTAATCTCCTCATCTCCGTACTCCTCCTGTATTATTGCATCGCTCTTCTCGTCGACCTCATTTATAGATTGAGTCTCATCGTCAGATTTGTGGACATCAGCAATGTTCTCCATAACGCAGATAGTTTACGCACTTCCCCCGCGCCCCACGTTCGCTACCCGGCCGGGTCGAGCGAGGGCCAGAGCTGCGTCGCGCGTAAACAATAACGTTCCGAGAATTATAACTAATTAATACAACAACAACCACGTCCTGCTCGTACGCGTGTCGACACGAACTCAGCTGAGGGCCTTAACAAGTGGCAATAGCTTTCAAAGCGTTTTAACGACTTTCAACCGGATACATACATTTTTGACGTTTCTATCATCGTTATCGCTGTAAGAAGGTCACTTGGCCTGGAACCTGTGCTAGCGTATTGTGTGCCAGAAGCACTTAAGTACGGTAGTGGTTTTAATGTTATGTTAAGTAGGAAAAAAATGTAATTATTATATAAGTAATATGGCCACCCTACTTTATTTACTCGTCAATTGACCCTGACTGGCAGCTCATTAACAGGCGATGTCCTAAGCATCCGACTTTTGTTCTATTATTGAATTAACGAACTAGATCCCTGTAGTTACTGGAGCGCTAGGCTGCTTCAAAGCTAAATGGGGTAGCTGCAACTTTTCATTGATTTGGCGAGTCTCCGCAATGATATGAAAAGTTGATATAACTTTGACATAACAATACTTTGTGTAATTATACTGTTCATAAAATCATTAGAGTTAAAAAAGTAAATTGTTTATTTGGCACGGTAACATGTGCAAGAAACACATTTGAACAAAAAAATACCTAAGTATACTCTGATTTCGAATTTACTATACCAAAATGACAGCTAATAAATACTAAACAATGTCATGTTGACAAAAAAGGTCGATCGCAGATGTCATTTTAGTGTAGCCAATTAAAAATCAGAGTATACCATACCTACCGAATAAATACTTCTGTTTGAATTTCGCGAATTCTCAACACTTAATAATTCTGACATTTATAAACATATGGTTCTCAAAAATTAATCACAAATTCATGAGCGCGATTCTGTACAAAAGAGAATGATTCATATCTCAGAATCTCTTCACACGAGAACTTAATCGTTCGTAGTCACCTAAAACAAAGTTTTGTGATATCTACTAAAATTAAATTCAAAGTGACGAAAATTTTCCAATTTTACTGTGTGTTATATACAGTAGGTAAACCACAAATAAGCAATAAATCATAACTACCACATATTTGTTATCACCTTTTCTGACGATATACAAAAAATTAACGAAATCGATCGCGAAAAAGTCAGCTGTTCCCTACATTAAATGTTCGCATAACTCGTCAAAATGTAGGGAACAACTGATTTTTTCGCGAACGACTTCGTTCATTTTTTTATATAGTCAGAAAAGGCTATAACAAGTATGTGGTATAATTTAATTTATTGCTTATTTGTGGTTTCCATACTGTATATGTTCGAGCCGTTTGGGTTTGAAATCTTAAAATACTGAGTCCATGGAGTCCGAGTGCTTGGTGATGATTTATCGAGACACTGGCATCGCCAAGCGGTTGGTCGACTTTTTACGTGACCAGAGAGTTGGCCTATTTTTAGGCAAAAAAATCAGCCAGCCTTTTCGTGTTGACAGCGATGCAGTCGAATTCTTTGATGCCGTATGATTCTTTCCCCTCTTTTTATAAATATATATTATTATAATTAATATATTAAGACTGTTAGCTTATCTAATATGTAAATATAACCTTACTCGGTACTCGAATAAATAAATATGTATTTAATTCAAAATTGAAATTTTGTATTAGTGCTAACATTAGGAACTTTTAAAAATGTCTTTAAACAGAGTACACACTTCAATTACACCTTGTACCTCATTTGCCTCGTCAGAAGATAAGCAAATAAATCTGCTCCGCGTCCTGTTCAAACAATGGAACTACAACGCGGTTCGATTCCCGGTCAAGGCAACACATCACTCACAGAGAAGAAAAATGGATGACTCCGATTTGAAATATGGATATAGTTTGTTTCTGTTTAAGTATTAAGTTTAGCACAATGGAACGGGGATTTATCGTCAGCATTGTGTTTGACAAACAACTTATTAAGCTTGCTGCCTCATTAGCTTGGAAATAGCAGACGTCAAGGGTGAGGATTGGATTCACGGAGTCGCGAAAATTATACGCAAAACTTGTCAGAACGAAGATTTCTTCTACTGCTTCCCAATGTTTGTCATCGTTAGAGAACCACAATCATGCTAGTCAAGCGAGGATTTGTATCTCTTTGTCACCTGTTAAGTGGTTGTTACAAACAGATTGAGCGTTGCTTCTGCCTAACGTGTTGGCTCTTTAATGTATATGTCTATCTATTTAAATCACATAGAAAGAAGGTTCTCTGATCTCCCTCTCTCTCATTCATCGTTATTTTATTTTATTTTTTCTCGAAGTTATTTTCCTTGTCTCTCTATTTTAGTTTGTTTGTAAATAATACATTTTATTGAAGTCTGAAGTCAATCACCTTTCAAATTTTTAAAATTCCTTCAAGTACTATGAGGACACACAAAGAGACCAACACATTTGGTTACAGTCTATTTAAAACCAGTATGATACTTATAAGGTTACCTACATACCAAGTAATAAATCCAATCCAACATGATATTAAACGCAATTCGATCAATAATCACGTCATTTTTTCTTCACAATTCAGTGCAAAAACGACCAATTTGGACAAATTCAGAAGCAAATGCTAATTGAACAATTACCTTTAAAGTAATTGAAGTAAATGCTAGTGTATCGCAACTGTGGCCATTTTTTATTTCATTTCAACATAGTATGGGAACATCCTTCAGATGGACCATTAGATTAGCTGATCGTGTAACCGCTTTGGACTCTGCTGACTTTATTGATGCAATAGCGTGAATACATTGGCAAGAGCCCCGCTAAAAGTTTACTGTGACAATAGCCATGGTGTTGAAGATCTCATTGTACAAATTGCTTAAAATTAAATTGAGGTTGGCTGGTAATTGGAATGTGGTTCTCAGGGTATGCAAGGGCCTCAAAGAACATTATGCAAAATTCTGGTGAATTTGGAGTGACAATCTAGCTTCATTCAATCGTTCGACAGATCAGCTCAGCCTGTAGCAGGTCTCGCATCATAGCCCAATCCTTCTTAGTCATTCTGATGGTACTACCAGTTACTAAATGAAAAAAAAACCCACTGTGACAGACGGACAAAAAAGTAATGTTATACAGCGTGTAACGGAAGGAGGGTATCAACCCTGAAGGAGGTGAATGTGCTCATGAAACTCAACAACTTTCCCCAAAGAACATAGGTCGAAATATGAAAAAAAAATTTGGCCCTCCCTTACAAAACTGACTACCAGCTGATTGATTTACTATGGGAGGGCCAAATTTTTTTTTCATATTTCGACCTATGTTCTTTGGGGAAAGTTGTTGAGTTTCATGAGCACATTCACCTCCTTCAGGGTTGATACCCCCCTTCCGTTACACGCTGTATATACTTAAAGGTACCGTTTTTTCTTTTCATATCGGAACCGTAAATCTGAAGTTTTCTCAATTACCAATTTCATAACTAAAAGCCCTAAAGTCAAATACTCGTACATATAATATATATTAAACCACGAGACAATCCCTTATAACATTGTCTTACCATATTTGTGCAAGCATATTGATATAGGTACTGCCTAAGCGTGTGCAAGAGCCATCGTTTAGCTATGTAAACAGAGATCATCGCAATCCCCTGCTTTAAAATTATGGCTATGTCCAATGTCCACTACTGCTACTATAGTCGGGTTCAATAAAACGATGCACAAATATAAACAAAGCAAGATTCAGAGAAACTGTTTCAACAATTGTCTGCGAATTACTCTTACCTTTCTAAGCATCAGGATGGAAAGTTAAAGTATACTAACTTGCGCGGTCCTACTGAAGAATGGCTTAAATGATGTAAGTAATAGGTATAATACGGGCAAGTGTCAAAGGTTAAGTGTCGAAGATTAGACAAACATTTCAGGGCCTGTTGCTCCGTCGTCTATCTGAAGCTATAAGGTGATAAATACTTTTAAACTCTTCGCAAAACCTCAGTTCTGCATCTGGGTGAAAAGATTTCAAAGAATTTAGTGCGTTTAAAAATAATTAAGGCCAGATGGCGATAATTCCTAACTAAAGCTTGCTTGAAATAAGCGATTACACTGGATAATCTCCACAAGTACCATGTGTACAATGTCGGACACCGATAGTTAAACCGACTGTACTGTCATATAGCGTACTTCTCACGCTAACAAAAGTGTTTCCCAACAAACACGTAGAAGTTACGTTTCTTATGTCGGTAATTAATGTTTTGATACTGCTTACAAAATCTATGGGAAATATCCATGGGATGCAGGGAATGTGTACCAGATGCTTATCTTCCTGCGTAGGTATGTTGTTCAAGAACTTTGTGGAGTAGATTTATGGTGTTTGCTTCATAGATTAAAAACCTATGTCTCCATCTCTACGTATTCACAAAGCATACATTCATGAGGTCCTGGGATAGATTCCCAGGTTGGGCATAGAGTGTGTGTTTTCCTTCGGTATTTTCTCAGAAGCAACCCGGAGAATGGATTTTGCCCAGTAGTTGGCAATATGCTCGCCCACTATTACATGGGACTTGAACATAACTGGCACCTGGCGGTGTAGCGCACCTCACCTAATCCTAAACAATAATGTCGGTGCACTAACAAGCTACAAACAAGCTTATTAAGTCAATTAAGTGGACCCTGAAAATAATCATAATCGACTCAAACAGTATGGATTCTAAAGAACCACCAAATTACAGATATTACACAATAAAATACTGCAATTTCTAGGCCAACATAGCAATCATTACAATCCTAACGCCCTGACCAATTTAAACATTACAAATAATAGAGTTACAGTTAAAATACATTACGAGTACAATAAATTGTTCTAAAAATCCATATAATTGATAATTCGTATATAACAATCACTTTGAGGATAATGACGGTAATATCATTAAATAATTCCAAATAAACGGATGTAGTCATAAATCATTGCGCTGATACGAGATCGTGGTCGTGAATGTGCGTACACGCAGCAGATGTGGTCATAGAGTAGGTATGTTCGGCTTAGAGGCGACCTTTTAAATATTTAAAACCCTTTTATTAAAAAAAAAACCGACTGTAAAAAAAAACACTACTAAGCCACCAACTTCTGAAATTAAAGATATTTTTCACTTTGTAGTGTTTCTTTTGGAAGTATACTAATGTCTATATAAATATCAGCGACAGGAAGTTATTATAACATCATCAATAAAAACTACATATGTATAAAAACTACGTATTAAGTTTTGAAGCTAACTCAAAACTACCCGAGCAAAGTTAATAAAATCTATACAGGACCACCCCTGAAGCTATAGCTAGTCTATCCATTTAATAATATTTTAAATCGAATCACAATAATTGCCGAAAATATCGCGTAATACGAGTATACATAGGTACGAGTACAAAAAAAATACAGTCGAATTGAGAACCTTCTCCTTTTTGAAGTCGGTGAATTATGTAAAGATTTATTAACAAAAATAAAACAGCCACACAGGTCGATCGATCAGGTTAAGCTACGCTTGCCGCGGTTGGTCTGTGGATGGGTGACCATCTTTACATACCGCGACCCCTCCGTGCCTCGGAAAGCACGTTAAGCCGTTGGTCCCGGCTGTCATTCGTAAATCTTTGACAGTCGTTACGGGTAGTCTGAAGCCCGAAGGTCTGACAACCAATCTTACCAAGGGGTATCGTATTACCCAGTAACTGGGTTGTGGAGGTGAGATAGGCAGTCGCTCCATGTAAAATACTGGTATTCAGCTGCATCCGGTTAGACTGGAAGCCGAACCCAACTTAGTTGGAAAAAGGCTAGGCAGATGATGATGATATTTTTTTTAATCATCATCTGCCTAGCCTTTTCCCAACTATGTCGGGGTCGATGATATTTTTTTTTTAATAAGTTTTTATATTTTATAGACAAAAAAATATACATAAGCAGATAAGTATTAAGGATCATTTCATTGCAAAATTGTTAATCTAGTCTAGATTTTCGGATTTACATACAAATTTTATTAATTATAACTAATTTATAACCGCTGAAACTTATAAGCAATTTTGGACACTGCTGACGCAATACCGATTTAAATCGATTATGATGATGAGATGACAATTTATTAGAATCCTATTTATTAGGTGGCGGATACAATGCAATTTCTGTAAATTTATTCTTTGCAACATTTTATAAGCGCACTCGCACCTCTATTATTTTACGCGGGAATCTTGTTATTGTCACCCATTAAAAACAGTGCTTATATAAAATGAACTTTGGTTCTCTGTAAATAGCGTTGGCTTTGGTTTGAGTAATAATGTACTACTTTTGCGTGTGATTGCTAACTCATTTTAAGTTTAAAAGCTATAAACTGCACCTACGTTATTTGGGATCCATAAACAAAATACTTATATCTAGGTACCTGCTTAAGTGTTAATGCAAGAGGTGATCAGGTGAACTTTTTGATCGTTAATTGGGAAAGAACAAGGGATCCAGTAAAAAGGGCAGCATAAGAAAAGAAAGAAGTCTTTTACCTTTGCACAGCCGGAAGACGCTGAATATGGGCAGCCCAGGAGCAAATCTTCACCTGGCCAAAGGCCATTGCCATACAACGTGGCAGTCTTCTGGGCACGTCTCCGAATGACAGCGATGCGGACGAGTACTTCGACAGGTGTCCTTTTATTTTTGTACTTATTTGTAAAGTTAGTTAGTTAGTCATATAATTTAGTGTAAATATGTACTTAGTTACTTGTGTTAAACATTGTAAAAGGTATGTAAGTAAACCAATAAAAATATGTTCACTTGCAAGCATCGAAAATCGGTCCACAACGGTCAACAACGGTCGGTTTTGAAGAAGATTTAAGAATCTAGATAGCTCAAGCACTTTGCAAAAGGTAAAACGAAGTTTTATAATTATGTTCTAAGAGTTTTGAGTTGATAGTCCAAATTACATACAAGTTCAAGTTTGCTACGCTTAAATATAAATCTTCGTATGAGACGTCGAATGGCAACGATTTAGAAATGGTCTGGACAAAAACAGGGTACAAAAGGTGAAAGGAGTAGGAGCATAGATTTTTTTTTTTTCACAAAAAATAAGATAAAAAGTCTCTTTTTTCCGCTACGAATTCATTGATACTTTCCACGGGTACCTTTAAGTTGATTTCTTATATTATTTGTCGGTTTATTCGTTTTAAAGATTTAAAAAAAAGATGTTTCTGTGCCATTACTTTCTACTCCGTTCACCTGTTGTAGGGTTGTTTTTGTTGAGACGGTAAAGAAAAGTGATCCGGTGTAGAAACTATATGCATAGAACTAGCTTCCGCGGCTTCGCCCGCGTGGTATGTCCATAAAAAGCTTATGTATAGCCCATAAGTAGCCTGTGTTTAAGGTTCAAAGTATCTCCATACCAAATTTCATAGCCGAACAAACAGACAGACAGACTAAAATGTTAAAAATAGATTTTTTTTTGAAAAAAAGCAAACTGCAAACTTCAAATGCATACTTTCATATTTATTTAGTCAAAAGCTATTTTTAAATTACAAACAGTAAGTATAGACTGTACAGATAAGACAAGTTGGATGAATCTCTAGCCAATGTTAATCTTTTGTTTACAGGTGCTTACTCGTTGGCGTATCCAGTCTTCAGCACATTATTCTAGACACACCCTAGCGTATAAATTTTTCGTCGGTTATGAAATACACCATCAACTGTTTCATCGTGCAAAAGTGCAATTCCTGTGCTGTGCGGTCAAAATGTATGGAACAGCTGATATTTTTTTTAATAACCGACGAAAATTTTCAACGCAGTGGGTTGTCGAAGGTGGTATACATGTTTATGAATGGAATTTTGTCATATTTGCCGATGAGAAATCAGGCGGGTGTACGGCTTGTAACATAATAAATTGCAATTTGAATCGTTAAACTGACACATACTCGTATGTAAGCCGTAGACAGTAATTACAAATAACAAGTAGATAATAATTAGCGACATGTATCGACAGTCATCCATCAGAGTAGCGTCACTCACGATGTAATACGTAACTACTAGCTTCAAGACGACTCATTAACTTTTTGCTCGGAAGGACAGACTAAGAGAATATTATAAAGTAAGTCGTGCATTACACTGATACATGGTGTTGTGGTTATTAATAATTATAATAATAATAATAACATTCCACAACTTTCACACAACGCCATCTAGTCCCAAACTAAGCAGAGCTTGTGCTATGAGTACTAGACAACTGATAAACATACATATATATTTCTAAATACATACATATTATAGATAAATTACAGCCAGACAAAGAACAACTGCTCGTGCTCATCACACTAACATTTGTCCTGGGTGGGAATCGAATCCACGACCTTGCGTATAGTAGTCAGGGCCACTGACAACACTAGACCAACAGGCCTGCCAAAATATAACTTGATGCTTTTGTTTGAATTGTCTCGGGGACGCAATTAATCATGAAGTTCCTTTCAAATGATAATCAGTCTATAATGTTCTCACAGCAGGGACACAGGCCTCCTCTCTTCGAGAGAGAGTAGGCAGTAATCCACCACGCGGACCCAGTGCGGGTTGGTAGATGTCACATATCTTCAAATCTTAGGTTCTATGACATACCGAGTTCCTCACGATGTTTTAATAAAATAATTCGTAGAGTATAAATAAAAAGCTTCACGGGGGATACGTTCAGTCTGCATATCTTAACAGTCCGGCATGAGAATTTTGGTGTACGGATTCACTATCTACCAAGGAGCCGAATTTGCATGAAATTCGGCTCGTAATTCGGCTCCTATACCTATCAGCAATTTAAAAAAAAATCTGCCAAATTATCTAATAGGAACTTTCCGAGGAGTATGGCCAAATAGACCATTACATTTCTCTAAATCTCGAATATATAAAAAAAAAGATCCCAATGTCACACTAACCGGACTATTTGAAACTCGTGTAGGATTAAGAACTATTTAGTCTCATCTCTGTTTTACAAGTTAAGAGGGTTCATGCGTTAGAGCCATGCTGGAGTCAAAATTGATGATTTCCGACGGACAATAAAACCATAATGTGTTTAATTTATAGATGAGATATTGACGTCATATTATTGGGAATGTTATAATCTAGTGCATGGCTGAAAAACATTTTCAATTTTTTGTTTAGTTTTCTCATCAGAACCGTTTTTAAGCAAGCCTTTTTTAAAACTAGCGATCGACGGTCTAAGCAGATGCTAGATATTAGTAAAACCATATATGACAAACTTATTACAACATTACTTTATAAAAAATAAGAACATTTTTTAGTGCATGGCTGAAAAAAAAACACGATTACTGTAAGTTTTCATTCAAGAAAAGTATATTCAAAAGTGTCAATTGTAGCCACTTTTCGAGATATTAAACGTGTTAGTTTAGGATGAAATCTGAAATATTTATATTTTTTTTTAGACCTAGTAAATTAAGACATTTATGTTCTAAAACATGGTTCAAATATTTTTTTTATAACTTATATGTTTATTTTACTATGAATTATTTAGTATTGCTATATAATCGGCGCGGATTCACGCCACCGCTCATTGCCGGCTGAGGCCTTTCAGAGACAGGACGTGTGTCGCTCCCATCGCTGCGTGTCGTATTTTTAGCGCGACTGGGACATATTGATACTTTTTATTATAATATATTTTTATTATATTACAGAACTTTGGTGAGTACATATTTTAATGTAATGGTATTCAATTAACTTAAGAAGATTAAATTAGATTTCTTTATGTATGTTTCGATTTCACTTTTTTTTAGATATGGCTAACAAAAGGCGCTATACGGGAATAAAAAGAAAAAAATATGAAAATTTAGCCAAGGCTAATGAAGCTAAAAGGTAAGTTACCGAGGAGCCACTTTTTAACTATGTAACATATTATAGCCAATTCATATTTTTCTTACACGGGGATAGAATTCGTAATAATTTGCGTTTATACTGTCTTATAATCTCATAAACTGAATTGACCATTCTGGGGTTGTCAGTTTTGGATAGTTGAGAATATACCACTGAAACGAGGTGGGTTCTCTACTTATAAAAAAAATATCTATATTAGGTGTAATCACTAATTACACCTAATATAGATATTTTTTTATACCATAAGAAACAATATTATACTTACTACTTTCTGAAGTCAATATAATTTTTTTAAATTACTTTTTGTCTAGGTATTTTTATGAAACACAGTAGTAATAAGATAAAATTAATAGCCGATTCGTTGTTATAGGCAGAAAAAAGAGAAGTTCAAATATTTCAAAATGCTGTTTTAAGTTTTATTTTTTTTTACTTCTTCATATTTTAGAGCAATTCTTGAGATTTTATATCTAAACAGACACGTGTTTCCTTTATTTTGAATTAGCACCTATTAAACCAAAACTAAATAAGACATTTCTTCGTTATTTATTTATCTCAAGCCGACAATCGATCGCCTGTCGTGGTGCTTCTTATGGTTTGTGTCACTTCATATTATACTCTGCATATTATTTTCAGACTCAACAAAAAGAAAAAGTCACTGAAAAAACACTGGAAATTCAGGAAAACTTGCAGGCGTTAGAAAAGGTTCCAACTCAAGATCCTGAGGAAATCTTGTAAGAATGACTTGGACATTTGTAAACATATTTTAGCATAAATAAAACATTGTTATGTCTCAAGCCGACAATCGGCCGCCGGACACGATGCTTGCGGTTTGTGTCACTAACCGACACAAACCGACCAACATGTTATTTTCAGACTCAACAAAAAGAAAAACTCAGTGAAATAACGCTGAAAATTCAGGAAAACTCGCAAGCATTAGAAACGGCTTCATTCCACTATACATAGAGTACTCACGGAGGATTTATGTCTGGTCAACAAAAGTGCAGTGTGGGTGCCCCACACTCTGAACACGGATCAGAAGGAGTTTCGTTATGAAACTGCGCGTAGCCATTTGTCGTGGTATCGCCGTAAGAAAAATATACTTCTCCTCGTCAAAGACATCAGTCACGATGTTGGGTGGAACCGGGCACTTCAGCTGAACATTTACCACGTGCAGAGCTACATGAACGAAAAATACTACTAATAGTAGCTATGGATGTCAGAGGCATTGCTTTTTGGAGAACTTATGATGAAAATACAACTATGACTGGAGAGCGATATAAGTCATTTTTAGAAGAAAATATTCCTATTTGGGCAGACGAACATCATATAACGAGTCCTATAATTTTACATGATAACGCCAGACAGCACAAATCAAAAATAGTTCAGAATTTAATTGAAGAAAAGGATGGATTGAAATTATTCAGCCGCCATATTCCCCGGATATGAATCCTTGTGATTTCAATTGTTTTGGCCATGTGAAGAGGAAATTGTCGGGTACTCGATACAATAGCAAAAAGGAGTTAGATATTAAACTAAAGAGCATTATTGATGAATTAAATGAAAGTGGTACTTTAAATGGTGTTCAAGATTTGCCAGCAGTCTGGGAGCGAGTGATTAATAGTGGTGGAGATTATTGATTAGTGTCACAAGGTTATATAGTATAGTAGTCAGTTTTTGTAAAATAATAATAATAAAAAAATATGACACTGGAAGTGGGATGACCTAATATAATATTAATCGTTGTAGGACTTTACAATTGTACTACATTTCTAACTTTTCACCCCTGATTAGTATATATAAACTTTATAAAGTATCCAAAACTGCCTATTTATTTCACAAGGTTGTAATAAAAATAAGAATAGTAAATAAAAATCAACTAACGGTTAAATAAGTATCATTATACATAACTCAACGGATCAACATGGGTTAGTTTGACTATAATGACAGAGAGCACACCAACTCTACGCACACAGACACGCGCGCATCTGTGTGAGTGCAAAGAGCACTGCAATTACCTAAACTTGGTGCCGCGGATTTGGCGTTCACGCTCTTAATCGGGAATGTTTTGTTACGCCTCAGTTGATATCAGACCTTACGCATACACCTCTCAGAACAATTACTTAGCTCAAATAGTAATGAGCTGAAAAATATAACATGTATAAGTTTTATTATTGAATCACGGTGTTAAAGTTATCTATCAACATTGTATTATCAATTTGTTAGTTCATCAAATTGCTTTGTTTGTTGATCTACGCACATTGAAACTTTGAACTTAGGAACATGCCCAGTGTGTGAATCACTGGGTTGTCTTTTCTTGAAATGATGATGACGCCTGAAAAGTATAGAAAGAAAAAGTATTTATTGTAACTCGCACAGGAATTAAAAACTATAAAAAAACAAATTAAATAAAAAGAAAGTAAGATAATAGAAAGTCATGTACGAGGCCAAAGAGTTCCTATCTCAGCGTGATGCTGCGACATTTAAAAATAAGTATCGAAGCCATAGACATATATATATGGACTGGAAATACCTACTAAAAAAGGGTGCCTACCTACAACTCATATTGTCTCAAAAAATGGCTGCCATTGCTAGGGTTGTATCAATCAAGGAACATTGGTGTTACTATAACGAGTATCGATACTAAATACGAGTCGTACGCTAGTTATCACGTTTGGATCATAATATAGTATACTAACTTATAGTCCGTTCTAACTAAGGTTGCCTACTTTATAGTAACGTATCCTAGTTTATTTTCGATAAACATACTTTATAATTTTGCATAAAAATACAGTATGCGAAAATACTTTATTTCTATTCATTTGTTATGCGTAAAAGACTCATATGAACTATTTATCGATAGGTACAGACGCCAGCACATCAAGCTTCCCGAAACTGTCAAATTATCGCAATCAACTTTCTTCCCTGAAAATAAAATTAATGCCAAGTGTTTTTTCGGCACAGAATTAAAAAACACTTTTTAATTGCATCACGTTTACGTATTAAAGTGAAGGAAAACAGCGTGAAGAGATATGTATCCATATGCCCAAAAACAGGTGCTTTCGCATATTATACCTTTGGGTTGGAAGGCCAGAGAGCAGTAGTTTCTGTTAGGTATGCGGACCCTAGTGAAAAACAAGATAATCACTAGGGTGAATGAATAATATAAACTTCCCATCACATTCTCCGTGAATGGGATGGGATGCTTATATTATTGTGTTAATGAGTGGTGGAGTAAAAATAAAATAAAAGTATTTTTTTTTGCCTTTGTTGATTGGTATGATAATGATTAACAAATATAACGTTCAATTATCGTTCAAATATAACGTTTGATTAGTAAAATAGGCTTACAAAAGTAATACTTTGCGAATGCGATGCTTTGGGCATCTTTTGTGATTGGTCCAAGGCATTCAATTGTATTCTTCATGAAACCTTAATCAGGAAACTTCGCCACTACGGAATCCGGCACCCTCTCTGGATCTTCTCACTTCTTACTTCAGTGATAGGATTCAGAGAGTTGATGTTAACGGGAAAAGGTCACCCGGATCTGTAGTAAGAATGGGGGTCCCCCAGGGCTCAATACTTGGACCATTTTCATTTATTATTTATATCAATGACTTGCATTACCTCATAAAGGATGAACATGATATAGTGTTGTTTGCAGATGACACTTCACTTTTATTTAAACTCAAACGTCAACAGCTGGTTACTGACAGTATAAATAGTGCCCTCGCAAAAGTAGTAAACTGATTTAATGTTAATAATCTACTTCTTAACGAAAAAAAAACGAAATGTATTAAATTTACGATACCAAATGTTAGACAAGTAGAAACTAGTTTTCTCATAAAGGGTGAAGAGTTAAAACCCGAAAATACCACAATATTCTTAGGCATAACTTTGGATGCCAAGCTTCCATGGGGCCCCCATATAGATAAATTGTCAAAAAAACTTAGCTCTGCAGCATACGCCGTTAGGAAAATTCGTGACTTAACTGATTTAGAGACAGCCCGTTTAGTTTACTTTAGTTATTTTCGTAGTGTGCTGTCATAGGTATTCTGTTGTGGGGAAATGCCGCCGATATTCAGACAATTTTAATTTTACAAAAAAGGGCAATTCGTTCCATTTATAAATTAAGTCCCAGACACTCCCTCAGAGACTTTAAAGAGATTAATATAATGACTGTGCCTTCTCAGTACATTCATGATAATCTTTTGTATGCACATAAAAATATAATCTGTTTAAAAATACAGTGATATATACAGAGTTGATACGACAGAGGGGCTTTCCTTTCAACTGCCTATACTAGGTACTATTTTGAAGCTCTGTACCAAAAATCAATTAAATAGGAGCAGTAGTTTAGTCGCAAATGATTTTTTAAGTTTTTGCCCCGTTTGAACACGATGTATCTTTCCTAACAGCTGATTATATCTATACGCATGGGTCATGCACCTTAAAACGATAAATCTGAGTATAACCTACGATGCGTTGTTGCCGCTCTGACGCAAGTCACAAGTACAACCAAATATTTCTCGCTAAAAAGATGGCAAAGCCACAGTAAATATACTGTAATATACAGTAAATATACATATTTATTTACTGTGGCAAAGCAAACAAGGAAGCAATAAAAAATACACACACACTTGCACTTTCATTACGAGAGTGACAATCATAGCAAAACATCCCGCGCGTAAAAGAAATAGAAATAGGTCAGTGTGTCCTTGCGAACGGTAAGTCCTCAGTGCGCCGACGCTATCCTTTCGGAACGTATGTTACGTCACGGAAGCTCCTGCGCCGCTTTTGTTTTGCCGAACTCGCGCGCAGACAATAATTGTGATTTTGTTTTGTTATTGTGATAGGACACTAAATAAGTTTAAGACAGTATTTCTTTTTTTTATTGTGATAGGACACGTAATTAAACTTTGGTTGTGTGTGTGTGTAATTAAAGTGTTCAACAATGCCTCGTGTAACAGCCTTTAGACGAACTGCCTTTAGCCGTTCATCGCACGTTGTGGTACCAGCTGGACGGAGCGCCTCCACATTCTGTGACGGCTTCCAGGGTGCGGCTCACAGAAATGTTTGGGCAGCAATGGAACGGTCGATTGGGAGCTGTTCGGTGGCCACCACGATCTCCAGACCTCACTCCCATGGATTTCTTTTTGTGGGGGTACATTAAGGGTGAAGTGTATGCCTCAGAGGTAATACAATTGTTGAACTAAAAAATAGGATTATTTTAGCATTTCACAAATTAAAGTCCTTAGCGACGAACAGTGATATAATTACAAAAATAAATAACAATATTCTCCGTCGGTATAATTTGTGCATTAATGTGAATGGAGAACTCTTTGATGTGTTCTCCTGTTTAAAAATTTAGTGTATTTGTGTGCGTACCTATTTCAAAACCTTACCTATCATAAAAGAAAACGCGAGCGGAGGGCTAAGTCGTCGCCCGCGCCACCACTGGCCGCCCGCCTTGACACGAGATAACACATGCCGCGCTCCGGCGCGCGTGCGACGTTGCCGCTTTGTTGCCTAAGTATCTAAGGTCAGTTACAAAGGGTGGTTGCGTTTTACTCTGATTTGTAAGCTATTTAGTTAGTTTGAAAACAAAAAAATCTCATTTTTGTTGCTTTTTATTTTTACACCGTGTCGAATTAATACTAAACACGTATGGTATACGTAGTTTAATTTAATGCCCCTCTGTCATATCAACTCTGTATAATATAAATACTAGGAACAAACACAAATTTGTTGTTCCTACAACAAGGCTGACGTTTCATAAGTGCCCATGTAGGTTTATGTGAAAGAAAATATTTTGATTTTGGTGCTGTGAACCACGGGCCGGACCTAGCAAGGTCAATCGGAGCTAATAAGACGCAGGACTATTTATGTTAACATAGCAGAATATACCGATATCGTTCCAGCGGAGGAACTAGTTCCGGAAACTATTAGGCAACGGTACAACACTATTCTATTATGACATATTATTGTAAACAAACGAATGAATTAACAAAATAATAAAAAGGTCTTTTATACGGAAATTCACCCAAATATCAATACTTTAGCCATAAATTCATGATCGCGTTACAATTATATACTCGAATGTCTATTATTGTATGTGTTATTGCATGAAAACCGGCTACTAACCTGTGCAAAGAAAGTTGAGGTTGATTTTCATTCTTCCTTGCACCACACTTCACAATACAACACACAGGCATGTTGAATTGCTGTTTTTCAACATTTACATGAAGTTTTAAAGGTACAGTCCTCGTAATTTTCTCGCAAATCTCAATAATACAAAAAATAAACAACCATTTGACAGCTGAACTACCACGAAACTTGGCGACAAAGATGGCTGCTCTGGCACCTACCTACAACCGTGTATAGAATAACAGGGCATCTCCTGTTATATCCCATCTCAATGATCGAAGCGCAGGTATTCTGACAGGGCCCGCTGTGGTGTCACGTGCAGTTACAGAAATAAAAACGTCTGTCATGAAGTCTGTCTTTTCTATTGAAGGCAATATGGAACAATATTATCGCAGTTTACTAGGTCATAGCAGGTGTATATTATTTTTATGTATCGCAATCGAATCATCATTAATCGTCCATCTACGGCTATAGGTATAAGACGCCAGTGGACTGCTGTGCTCTTCAATGTTTGCTACTACATTTATTTTAACTGTCTATGAAGAGACTACCTAGTTGCTTAAAAAAAAAAATATCCAAAATTAAAACTGTATTTAGCAATCCACGAACAAGATGTTCACCAAGTCCCCACATTCTCAAGTCACACCAAATATCAATTTTACCAATATTGACACGTAACCTGCGCCCGCTGACGTAGCTAATCATGTTTTTGTTGCTATTACAATATATCGACGATATATCCGGCCTTGGCGGCGGAGCACAGGTTAACAGGGTTGTCAATGTGTCCCTAATCGATGATACTTGTACCCACACACGTCCGTTTAGGTGAAGACTGATGACATAGATGCATTATATCCTGGTTATAGGGATGGCGATTGAGACTTTATCAGCCAAACGTCATGTTATGTACTAACTTCTGTCCGCGTGAAATTCCTTGATCCCCGACCCGTCGCATCACGTCGCCTCCCCGCGCTATTTATTCGTTTTCGCTATTAGTACGTTCATACTGTTTTTGTTTTTTTTTTTTTTGTTTTTGCCCGGTTGATTAGGGTCCTAGCATGATTTTAAGTACCCTAAATCCTTCCTCAAGGTTGATATATCAATTGCAAAAAGATCTTTTCAAATCCGCAAAAGATATTTTCAAATCCGACAGGTAGCTCCAGAGATTAACGCGTTCAAAGAAACAAAGAAATTGATCAGCTTTATTATTAGTACTAGCTTCCGCCCGCGACTTCGTTTAGAAGGGGCCTAATTTGGTTAGTGAAAACAACATTATTAATTTATGTAAATGATTAGTGAAACTGACAGCCCTAGTTTAAATAAATGCAATTAACCCTACCGAAAACGCGGCCGTAACACTACACTTACCTATAAGGATGTATATATATGTATGTATATATAATATGATATTATACGCGCATGTGTGTTAGTAATTACACAATCTACACTAATATTATAAAGAGGAAAGATAGCATAGGCTCCGAAACTACTGGACCGATTTGAAAAATGGTTTTACCATTAGAAGCCGACATTATCCCTGATGAACATAGGCTACTTTTTACCGCGGGAAAATGCCTCATTCCTACGGGAAAACGGGTAATTAAACGGCGGGAATTCCGAATTCCGAAAACTAAGTTGCGGGCGGATGCTAGTATGTAATAATTTTAAAGATTTTATTGTCTACGCATTTATAACATTTCAATAATTGCTCCATACCTACGTTTTGTTTGTTATGTAGGTAAAGCTTCCTGGATGAGAACATATTATCATGGTTTAGGTTAAGGAAATAGATAATTAAAGGAAGGCAGTGGACGTAAGAGCCGACTGTTATAGAAATGACGGTCGTCATAAAGTACGTCGTTGGTCGTTGCCGATTTCTTGAAGCAACATCCTGCACATTAGTATTTCAAAAGATATCAATTATTTAATTTAGTGTATAGGGTAACGAAAAATAAATTCAAACTGTGATCATAAACAGAGTAAAATAAATATTTAAGGGAGGTCAGATAGGCAGTCGCTCCATGTAAAATACTGGTATTCAGCTGCATCCGATTAGACTGGAAGCCGACCCCAACATAGTTGGGAAAAGGCAGGCAGATGATGATCATAAACAGAGTTTTATTTCCACATGAATCATTATTTACTAGTAAAACAATGAACACAAATAAAAAACAAAAATAAACGTGTGAGGTCGGGGGACCCACGGCAGAAACGAAGTTCAGAATAAAACTCCAAGATGGGGGCTGTGAAAATTTAAAAATATTCGGAGCCTTTATCTTCAGTTTTTATTTTAACTTCATAATCGGATTCCGATCCCTCGAAAACTATAAAAGCGACACCCATGACGAAAATTTTATTTTTTTGCAGCCGTCTTGGATTTTAATTTTGACCTCACTTTCGGCTTCAACGCCCTCAAAAACCATGAAAATATCTCTCTCTCTCTGACTCTCTCTATTTAAATATGTACCAAAGATTCGCATTTAGGGGGCATAACGCTTTTTCTTTACGATGATGATGACGATTTCTCCAAGTTTACTCCTACTGCAAGCTCCGTTAAAGAACTTTGTTCCAAAAAAAACAAACTAACAGAGGCTTAACCCACATTTTTTAAAATGAACTATAAATATACAATGTACACAAAATACGCGCTTGTGCGTGGAATCGCAGACACCAGACCGTTATACAATACAAAGTTAAAATCCAGAAAATTATATATCGTTGATACCTAAATCCTTTTTTGAGCCGTACAAAACGCATTTTCAGGTTTCCGTACCTAAAAAGGAAAAAGGGAACCCTTATAAGATCACTTCGTTGTGCGTCTGGCTGTCCGTCAGTCAAGACCCTTTTTCTCAGGAACGCGTGGAGTCATCAAATTGAAATTAATATAAAATACTCAGTTTTAATTTCCTGAAGCAGTGAAAAAATCAAACTTCTAAGTCAACGCAATGAAAAGATACGGGCGTTTATGTTCCGAAAACTATAGGGTACTTCCCGTTGACTTAGAATCATGAAATTTAGCAAGAAGCAATGTCATTTAGCACAAGAAAAGGAAAAAATCGGAATACCGTAAATTTGTAGATACATTACAAAAAAAAAATTAAAACTATTTACATACCTATAAATTTGTACGGAGCCCTCGGTGCGCGAGTCCGACTCGCACTTGATCGGTTTTTTTGTACATATGTAGCATAAATAACTACTACTAATTCGTACCAAATTTATCAAAAATAAGCAACGGCTACTTTCCAAGTTCCATGGAGCCTCCCCAATTTAGTCGTCTGAATTGAGGAGCCATCTTAAACGTCCTGTACGTATTTTTTTAAAGAGTTTTACTACAAATTCCAGCATCGGGCCTTCAAAATGGCTAATTTACTACTAAATATTGGTAGCCGCATACATGGCTCCTCCAGCCATGCGGACACTTGTTTTGTATCGTATGAATACGACAAGCAAAAACCGGCCAAGAAATAATAATAATAATAATAAGTTTTATTGATTCATAAACAAGTGTGCAAGTGCGAGTCGGATTCGCGCACGAAGGGTTGCGTCATCTATAAAAACGGCAAAAAAATCATGTCTGTTGTATGGGAGCGGCCTTAAATATTTATTTTATTCTGTTTTTTAGTATTTGTTGTCATAGCGGCTACAGAAATACATCATCTGTGAAAATTTCAACTGTCTAACTATCACGGTTCATGAGATACAGCCTGGTGACGGACGGACGGACGGATTGCGGAGTATTAGTAATAGGGTCCCGTTTTACCCTTTGTGTACAGAACCCTAAAAACAACATCGAACAAGGTCCTCCCTGTTGCCATAGAGCCGTAGCTTTAGGAAGCAATCAGTAATTTCAACTACTTTCTGAACGGGGGCGTAGCTCAGATGGTAGAGCGCTCGCTTAGCATGCGAGAGGTACCGGGATCGATACCCGGCGCCTCCAATTTCTCTTTTTGCTAATTTTCCCATTATAATTTTCAAACTTAAAAAAGAGGTTATAAATAATTATTATGTACAATATCTTTTTCTGTTGTTTTTTATTTAATGCTGTTTGTTAAAAGAATAAATTTTCCTTGAAGACGATCATTATAATCGTATTAAAGTTAACAATTTGGGTTAATACCTATTGCTAATGGTTGTGCCATTTTTGATTCCGTCGAATCACCAACCTTGAGCCATGAAAATTTTATTATGTATTTGGGTAAATAAAATCAAATTACGACATTTAAAAATACATGCAGGTATAAAAGAATTTTTGTTTTATATTATTCGATACGTAGAATAATTCGGTTTAGTTGTATAAGGTAAAAAAAAGTTGCTCACTCAGCTTTAATTTTTATGTTATTGTTTTACAAAAACTTCTTTAATAACGTTATAAATTATTATTTTTACAATAAGGGCTGATTTTTAAATCGACAGATAATTTATATTTATGGAATAAATTTCACGTCTGACAGATTTTGTACAGAAGAATTGTCAAATATTCAAAATTATTCCTCGGATAAAATGATCTGGCATTGGAAAAATCAGCCCTAAGAAAAATACTTATGTTTCATTCCACAAATAAAACAGCAATGAATTACTCTTTAGCGCGATAGATGGCGCTTAGATCGCGTTGTGGTTTCGTTTCACAGCGAGATAGCCAGTGTGTAGAAGTAATTTTTGAAATGGATTAACGCTGTTCTGCAGTTAGTCTCTTATTATCCAACTTACCTTGCTGTTTCAGCAATTTAATTTATCTTTACCTGCTTAAAAGTCTTCCGCGCTTCTTTTTTGCCTTTGTTAGACATGAATTTTGACATTAATTCCGCTTTTGTACCTTACCTTTTATATGCGAGAAGTTTAAATAAATAAATGAATATTGAATGTACCTACCTATCCAAGCGGGATGATAATGACGATTTACCTAAATCTACTTCAAGGCTATAGTAAATTTCTCATTTTAGGAGATCAGTTTTATAAGATAACTTCACGTCTGTCTGTAATTCCCAAAAGATTAGGCGAAGGAGAAGAGGGTTAGGCAGAGGAAAGGAGGGTTAGGCAGAGGTGTAGATAATACTGTGTAGACCCAGATTTCGCCAGTTATTGGTTCTTTATCACACGTATTTATCACTGTATATATACTATAGAACCATTATAGAACTGTACATTGTACAATCAGTGTAACAGATCTCTAAAACGGCGACCATTACTCTTAAATACGGCTTAATAATCTGACGGACGGCCGCAAGGTATAGATGACATTTTTAGCACGTGAGCACGTCTTTACTTTGGCCGAAGGCTGATCTTTAAAAGTCAACTGATAAACTGGATTAGTTCAGAACTAGATACATATAACTCTGCATAGCACTCCTAACGATTACAAGAATGAACATATTGCCACTCATCAACTCAGCCTATCGCAGTCCACTGCTGGACATAAGCCTCTCCCAGACTGCGCCACAACACCCTGTCCTCCGCCTTCCGCATCCAGTCTACTCCAGCCACCTTCTTTAAGTCGTCCGTCCATCTAGCTGGGGGGCGTCCCACACATATATCCATATAGCCATATTATCACTATGGCTCCTAAATAACACTGATAGGATTCAAGCCAGGCTTTGTATTCTATGGCACATAATTCTTTAATGACATTTTATTTACCAGCATATTTTTGCGTAACAATGACAAAATATTATCAAAATTTACATAAAAATGTGAATACTAAAAAAGCTAGTCTAACATTAAGATTATGGGCGAGGGCGACTCATGACGCAAGAATGTCTAATAAATAACACTCATTTACAAATATGGGTCAACTCAAAACATGGATATACGGCCTATATCATACAAACGCAATAAAGAAGTGGTCTCTCCTTCCCCTTTTTAATCCATCCAAACGTTGTCTTTAAAAGATCGCTTTTAGCGATAAGAACGCCCATTGTGTCCCCCATTAGACTAAAATTTCTACATTTATATCTGTAATTGATATGATGTATATAATAAAGAGAGAGAGAAGATATTATATTCTATTCTGTTCTAAAGAAGAAACTCTTGTACATAGCCATCAATATCTTCATTCTCCCTTGGGTAACCCAACTATACTTTTCCCAACCTCTGCCAGTAGGTACCGTAAGCCAGAATCTATAGTGACCAGCTGCACTATAAAAGTTTCGACCCCATGATACTCGACGAGTCCCGGGGAAATGATTTAAACTGTCTTGAAAACGACATCGAAATGAATCAGTAGTGAGATAGTAAGAAAATCCATAGTTTCGACTTATAAGCACCCATTTATAAAGACATCGCAACGAAAAGCAGGCTAATGAAATAAAAGAGCTGTGGTTAAATGAATTTTTTTTGCAAGAATTGTACATTACAGATGTTCTGGTTTTTTTTACAGTTTCTAAAACAATTGGCTAAACCTAGCATGCAAAATTATTAATTATAAATGAAGCTAATAAAATTGGTACATAAATCACCGTTATTAAGTTTAAAATATCGCGTGGTACTTTCTTTCTTTCAAGTAAAATAACAGCCATAGTTATATTGATGTTGTAGGTAGTATAACAAATTCCACCTTGTCACGGTGAAAGACACAATAATGGATTCATTCGTAGTAAATGGACAAAGCCTGACACTTGACAAGTATCCATCCTTCTTTTTACGTACCTAGGCTAGTGTTTATCTGTCAAATGGTCCACCCACGCTCTCTATTGTATAATGATGGCTACCTCGAAAACAAAATACCCTTGTAGCTTGTCATGTTAACATAATAATACGTACATAGAAGTAACGATTGGTTAGTTATGACAGCTTAATGTTCTTTTGTTTTTGGAGTATTGAGTTCTCACGTTGCTCACAGTTTTTAAATTCCAATCTAAAGGCTACTGGAGGATTAATGAAGAAATGAAATGGCTGAAATATTATACTTACAATAAGACGACAAGTTTCAAAACTTGCCTGCAGTAGATTTCTATACAAAAGCACTTACTAATAATAACTCATTACAGCCACTCTCCATCGGTTAAGCAAACTATCAACATAATGGCACTTCCCTAAAGCATATATGAAGCAACGGTTTTAAATACAGTAGGTAATAAATAAGTTTCGAAGTGACGAGTATGGAACAACCTCTGACCATGATAGACATTACTTTTAATAATGTTACGTTAGCTCATAAGCTTCAGGCGACGATCTGTTTAAGTAGATATACAAATAAACAGCCATCAGTTGCATAACGTTTCGATGAAAATGAAAACGACCCTAAAGGGGATTGAGTAATAAATGACTTTCGTTACGGAATTTGTCATAAAACACTGCGGAAAACCGTCGCAATGTTCCCTATAGTATAGCCACTACTGCGCCCTAACTATTATAAAGACCAAACTTAGTTACGTCGCGGTTATACATCCATGCAACCTATCAGCATCTTCGATGGATTACAAACTTTGCTAATAATAAAATAAGTGATATTATGAATCTAATCACAGTCATATAGACTAGACTGCAGTAAGCTAGTCGAGCGTACTGCACTTAAAGTTCCTTACAATATACCCAGATTTCCTATCACTAATATATTCCACGTTCAGCCATCTAAAACGAATATAGGGGTAAACTCCCCAGTTAACAGACTCTGTAGAGAGATGAATTCTTTTGTAAAATCTGTACCAGATGTTGACATTCACCATGATTCTTTGAAAGTCTTTAATGCCAAAATACAACAGTACCGAAGAACGCAACTGAATAATTAATAATGAATTGTTAATTGTTAATTCATAGTGTTTATAATATGATTTGATTATACAATTATACATTCTTGAAATTTTTATGTCATTATTTTTTGATAACTGTGATTATTTTGTTTTTGTATGATTCTATTTTAATTTAATTTTAATTTTGTAGTCATTTTGATCTCATTAGCTCCCACTGTACCCAATATTTGTACCTTTAAAAGGATTTTTTTGTTACTTACAGTATACTTGTAATTTCTTTATGTTTTCTTTTTAGTTTAATTCGATTATTGTTATTTTATTTCGTAATTCCTTTATCAAGATTTTAATAGCTAATAATAATTAAGTGTTATTTTACTCACTTAGAATGTTGGTCGACCTATTATTGGCGACTGTATACCTAAGTCTGATGCTTTGTTACTATTATTATTCTTATGTAAAGCTGTATTCAGAAGCTGTTGGTTTGCCTTTAATAAATAAATAAATAAATCAATCAACTCAACCCATAGCTAATCAAGTAGGTACCCCTCACAACTTACGCCACCGCACCCAGTTCTCTGCCTTCTACATCCAATCTGTCAATCTTAACAAGGACCAATGTTACACTCCTATGGTCTCCAAATCTTATTGCATCATGTTCTTAAGCATTTGATCTGATTGTTCTGATCCTGAACAAGGCCCCCCCAAAGGTCAGGCTATTGACACCTTCTGACGGACAGCTGCGTGATCAGCGCATATTTGTGGAGTGCTCTCGATTCGGGGTTAGATGTGATTGACAGGGTCGCTTTGTTGTTTAGCTTTTGTTATTTTTAAGAGGATCACGATGGAATTTTTGGTAGCCTAGCCGTGGCTGCGGTGTTTGTTTAACTTTCAGAAATGCATACATACATACATAAACTCACGTCTTCTTCCCATGAGGTAGGTAGAAACTACAGAACACCACCTGCTACGATCCTTACATAAATATTATTAAAATTAACTCCTTTTGCCTCGTTTACGGTCATACTTTCAGGATGTGAAAACGATTGTCTTTTTAGTAGGCACCAAATGAACACATTTTATTGATTTAGTAGTTAGTAGACTCACTTTTGCATTTATATTCCCCCTTGTATATTCTTGTTCTTGCCACACATCGTAGTTGGGTGACCTACTTTATACTTTTTCTCCATTTTTAACGACAATATTATTATCATCTGATCGGAAAAATGCATCTCACTGAACCTCTGTAGTCAGAGAATTCACCAATGTCCCTTCGCTATAAGTCTCAGAGGGAAGCCATGTACAGCAGTGGAAGTCCTGTTTCAGACATTAGAAAGCTTGAGATAGGACTGAAGAGTCGAGGTGGTTTTTAGTCAGTAAGAGTCTGACAGACCCCGCCGCCCGCCCCAGGGCGGCGGACATCCATGAGGATTTTCCAACACGAAAAAAAAAAAAGAAAAGACTGCAGAGTGTGAAGTTTAAAGTATTTAAACTGATGACCTTTCATTGGCAGTTTACATTTTCATTGTCATAAATATGTATTATTTAATTAAGTCCTTTCTGATAACATTACAAAAGAATGACTCACCGGTTATTACATCTGGTACAATCAGTACTAAATTGAGAGCTCTTCAAACTTAAATAATAGTCAATATTAAATGCCCTTGTTCAAGTTGAAAAGTTCAAGGTTCCCTTTTGGTGCAAGATCTTATTGTTTGTTCATCTGCGACCAATCTACATACCGATCCTCACCAAATTTGCTTCGGCTATCCACAAACTGATCAGCCTTGTCTTCATGAAAATAGAATCGATTATTGCTTGGCAATATGGTTTATAACAGCAAAATTCGGGCCGTTATCATTGTTTGAAACAATAATTGCAGCTATTATATAGGTTTCCACGTCTATATGCAAATACTTTGTTATAGTAATTGAACGATCGACATAATCATCAGTGTGTCGACAAAGGCTAAATATTAATAGATATAAATGGGATTCTTTTGAATCTGAGTCTTAATTACGTATCATCAATGTCTATTCATAATATGTCTCTTGATTTGGTTTGAGCTTAATTGTTAAAACGGCACCTATGTTAATTACAAAATTAAAGGCCGGGGTTATTAGGGTATAAAATTTTCGTCAATTTAAAATTAGATTCAATAGTTTGCCTCGCTTTTTTCTGCACTGACTTTTATAATTTAATTGATCGCTTGCTCACAAAAAAACGATCTAATGCAATTAAGTGTACCTATTTAATAGTGCTTAGAGCTTTCTGTGAATGATAACTTGGGGTGTTCCACAAGGTATTATTTTTCAGTGGTAGGCAGATGTTACGGCTCATCAATTTTCACTGCTTGGACATGGGTCTCCTCTTTGTGAGAGGGAGAGGGCCGCTATCCACCCAGTGTGGATCGGTAGATGTCACATGTCTATACATTTTTGGTTCTAGGACATGCTAGTTTCTTCACGATATTTTTCTTCACCGTTTTGAGAGCCGTGATGAAATAAATTCCACAAAGTAAAGTGTCTGTCTGTGTTCGAACTCACAACCTACTACTACACCTCGTAATTCGGGACACACAAAGTCCGATTTATGTTTAAAAAATTATTTGATCATATGATTAGCCAAGTCGTTGTTTTTATTACCCGGACAAGGCACATTCTGCCGCAGATACTGACGGAGTATCTGATCTATTTCAATGTTATGGATTTGTTACGATTTATGAGTCCACATTTTTGTTTTGATATAAATGCCATTGAATAAATCTGGTGTGAAGTAGAATTAAGAACGTATCCAGTGCTCGTAGAAATACCTTGTAGTCATTTTTTAAAATGGTTTTTGCTATTGGAAACTTTGTTTATAGTTAAGAGCCTGTGAGCAGGCAGGTATTTGTCTTTTACAGTAAAATACGACACTTAAACCTAACTTTTGAGTACAAAGGTACCTACTGCTTATTTTCTTCTGTAGTCATTCTTTTGATTATTTTATTTTCGAATGATTTCGCATCTTTTAAGTAGGAGTCTAGCTAATCCCAGCTCTCGGGTCATCGCAGGCAGGTTCATTTTCGCTTTCTGGTGTTTGGTGGAATCCCCTTTTGGCAGTTTTGTAGACGTATTTATTAGCTTCACTTGTAAAAGCGATTCACGCTTTTTAATTATTTAATTTCTCAATTTAATTATTTTATCATTTTTATTGCGTGATAAAAGCGTGTTCTTTAGTTTTTTTTTTTTTTTTAACTACATATTTTTTTACCATACTCTTTGGCATGTTTAGGTTCCATTTATGCAAAATACTAATTTCTATGCAAATAACACCGATTGAACAATCTAGCAGTTGTTAACTGCTAATACGCAATCAGATTGATATTTACATTTATGATATTCGTTAATTCGCGCCACCGCCCACGCGAATAATCACCATTTTCCGCATATGCTAATCAAACAGAATAATACAATAAATTATAACAATGTGAAATCCTTAAATCACGCCGACCATTGTTGCCAAATCTATTGAATGTGCCTCAACCTCAGGATCTATCAAATTCGTGCTGAATCGAGGTTGTTGCTAGGCTATTTCTATTGTCAACGGAATACCGATCAATATTGTTTGAAAATCGCGATATTTTGGCAGTTCTAATAATAGGCCTGTTAGCTCCGGAAGTGAGAGCCCATAATAAACTTACTGTTGGCTACAATTTTGAGTTTTGAAGTTACCTGGCACCAACCTAGTTGCAAAAAATCATCTACGGTTACGATATAAATAGGTACACGTCGTAAAAATTAAATTATGAATATGATACCCAGATTTAGATAAAAATAGAACAAGCAAGTAATTTCTTATAAACGGTACCCGCTTTTATAACAAGTTGTCAACGTCGGTTACAGAACTTAGCGATGGAAAGTTCAGACCCACATTAAACGTGTCCATGACAAAGAAGAATATTTCAAGACTACGTTCAAGACAAAGCAGTTTGGCAATAACTATGTAACTATCTATAGCTGCTCCTAAATTACGATGTTTTTGTTTTACATACTTTTTTCACATAATCTTCTCATTATTTGACATTATATACCTACAATTTTGATTTCAACTCTATTAATGGCTTTTGTGAACAGGATATTAACTCAGATTTGTTACAGTTTTAATGGCAATCATGCCATTTGGTTTAAATAGGTTTGAATTTTTATTTATGTTATTTTTTACACGGTAAAATGGATACAGATACGGTATATTAGTATTGAGTACAAGTGTACTGCTTATTTCTTAAGAAATTTCTTCCAGGAGAGCTGCGAGAGGAGAAATTAAAAATAAATTTACACAATAGTGTGTGAGAACAAGAAGAGAAGAATTTGATTTTGTGACGTATTGAACTAATACATATTAAATATATATATTATTATACATATTAAACATATATATATTATATATATATATATATATATTTAATATATTATATTAAATATACCATACAAATATATTACATATATTACAAAAAAAAAAAACCATATACTAAAATAAATACATAATACTAAAATAAATTCTCATAGTATTCACATTACATTGTACATTTATGTTATACATAGATTCTTTTATATTTTGTGAATGTGAGACCCTATAGCCTGCAGGCCTTGTAGACTGTAGATTTGTAGATCATTTTCTATTTTGTTAAAAAACCTGGTACTTGTTACACACGTGACCCACATGCATACAGACGTGACACACACGTGACTCGCATGCACACACACGTCACCCACACACATACACTCGTGACCCACACGCATACACACGTGACCCACAAACATACACACGTGACACACACGTGACCCGCACGTACACACACGTGACCCACATGCATACACACGTGACCCACACGCGTGCACACGTGACACACACGCATACACACGTGACACATACGTGACCCACACCCAAACACACGTGACTCACATTCATACACACGTGACGTACGTGCAAACATACTTGACACACACGTGACCGACACCTATACACACGTGACTGACATGCATACAAACGTGACCCGCAAGCACACACACGTCACTCACACGCATACACACGTGACACACACGTGACCAGCACGCACACACACGTGACCCACACGCATACACACGTGACACACACGTTACCCACACCCAATCACACGTGACTCACATTCATGAACACGTGACACACACGCACATACACGTGATACACACACTCAAATATACACACTTGACACACACTAATACACACGTGACGCACGTGCAAACACACGTGACCGACACCTATGCACACGTGACTCACATTCATGCACACGTGACACACACGCACATACACGTGACACACACACACACAAACATAGACACGTGACACACACTAATACAGACGTTACACACACTAATATACACGTGACTCACATACATACACACGTGTCATACGTGACATACATGCACACACACGTGACTCACACGCATACACTCGTGACACACACGTGACCCACAACAAAACACACGTAACTCACATTCATGCACACGTGACTCACACGCACATACACGTGACACACACACACACAAATATACATACGTGTCACACACTAATACACACGTGATGCACGTGCAAACACACGTGACCGACACCTATACACAGGTGACTCACATGCATACACACGTGACAAACGTGACATACATGCATACACACATGACCCACACGCATACACACGTGATCCACACGCGTAGACACGTGACACACACGTGACCCACACCCAAACACACGTGACTCACATTCATGAACACGTGACACACACGCACATACACGAGACACACACACAAATATACACACGTGACACGCAAACATATTCACACGTGACTCACGTGAAACACACACATATTCACACGTGACTCACGTGAAACAGACACATATACACACGTGACACACGCACATACAGTCGTAACACACCCATACACACTTAACACATACGTATCACACACACACACGTGGCGCGCGGCGCGCCACGCACCGCGTATCGTAGAGGGGTGCGGGCGGGGCGAGAGGTGCGAAATCGCTAGCGTTGGTCTGTAGTGGCGCGCTCTTAATTAAGTACTATATTAGATATTGAAAAATTAAAAATGTAAAGCGTCAACAAAGTGGTCAAAAGATGGTCCACTTAGGTACTTTCATTATTTTTTTTAAGATGTTGCACCTTATGGATTTTAATGAAACTTGGCATGCTGTTAGGCAATGTATAGGCAATTATTTTTTTTTTTTTTGAAGTGGTAATTCAATTCAATCTGATAGAAATCAATTTAAAAGAAAATTATTTGCATTTTTTCATATCTTTACTTAGGGCTAGCTCATAGAAAATAAATATTAAATAAGCTGTAAAAAGAGACGGATACACTTTCATACAATTTTGAGCCTGGATGTAAAAAGATTAAATTGGTGTCAATTGATAGCTACTATATTAACAAACAATCACTGAAAATTTTGCATATTTTGGCAATCTGAGAGCCGAGATAAAAGAGATTTAGGAAAAGTGAGGTTACATAACAATCTGTACTTAACAGCCGATTTTTGAAGTGGGATTGACATTTTTTACCCGACTGCCGAAGGAGAGTCCACAATTTACACAACGATCCATGATGTCAATCAATATTCAATCGGTAGGTCGTTCGTAGAATCCAAAATAACAAGTCCAAGTTCAACGTTTAAGCGGGGTTCTCCGTGTCCGGTATGGTAGCAAGGCAAGGGTCGTACAAGAAGGAAGATCAGCCGTGCGATTCTGTAACCATCTCACCGTGAAAGCTTGGGTGAAGTGAGCGTCGAGTGAGCTGTCATTCGCTAGGGATTAACACTATTAAGTGCTCACTTCACTTATGATTTCACAGTGAGATTTTTACAGAATCGACCGGCAGAAGTCCGTAAGAAAGCAGGGGTCGAAGAAAATATCAATAAAAGTATGGGAGGAAACACACTCAAAACGCACACGCACTAGACGATACGAACGAGTGTCGATGTCATGTCATGCATGTCAAGTCAGAGTTAGCACAGGCTAAAAATACAATAATCGATTAGTAAACGTGAATTGATTTATCTTAATTATTATGTAGATATTTAATTAGTTTAAACTCTTAATACTTTAATTCTAACAGATTTAATTATTTTAATTGAATTAATTATCTGGTGAAAGCATTTTCGTAAACATTATGAACTCTGTAACGATAATCGATTATAATTGAATTAACCCTAACTTAATTATTGGATTTCTCATTTTCCAGATTGTAAATTGAGTTGATTTTTCACGTTTTGAAATAGAAAAATATAACCTTTTTTTAAGCCATACCTCAACTTATTACAATCAGGCCCAGAAATTACCGTCTCCTTTATCACAACAAATGGAATTGGTTTTATTTTCCTAGCTTTAAAATTATTAAAAATATACCACTCTGAAAAAAAGTCGTCTCTAGTCACTTTTTTTTTTCAAATAACTCCTCAATTGACTAAGATATATAGCTATAAAAAAAATAAAAAAAAATCTCCCGGATCAACTACTATTAGTACCCTCTACAATATAATATAGGTTACAATATAGGTTCCTATCGGGGGCAGTTTCGCTATGAAAGTACGGCTAGGCCCTTTTCCCATTCAACATTAACTACTATCTAACTGAAAATCTATTAATTTGACAGATTGTAGTAGCTTGATGTGCTGGCGTACAGACATACAGCTACTAGACCTGGTGAAATGTGGGTGTATACATATACAGAGCTTCGCCAGTTTCGTTTCGTCTTCACATATAATTATAATTGAATCAGGACTTGCAAAAAGGGCACGTGCAATACGTATTTATATTAGGTCGTTGCACATGAAATGGCCGATATCAACACAAAGTAAATTGATATGTTTTTCTTATTACGTACTTGTACAAACAAACATAAATTGTATACTAAAATAAAACGCGTTTGCTCAAGATTTTAAAGCTTGTTTCATTTGACTAGGAGAGTAGATATAAACGGATTTTAGTGAATTGACATAAACATGGACAAATCTCAAATACGTACGTATTTGATTTTTGTCCGTGATACCGAACTACCTTTTGGAAGGGGCGTCTAGAATCAAATCTATTTTCTTGTTTTAATTCAATCAATCATTTCTAATTCTAATTCTGACCTTAAAAGTGTATTTTAATGGCCTACATGCGATAATTAAATTGACTTTGAAGCCTGAACCTACTGAGACAGGAGACAGGTGAACTCCCGCGATACTTGTCCATTGTCCTAATGGGCCACTTTGCTCATAATTATAGCCAAATTATAAACTTTTACATTTACTAGCAAACCGTCATCGGCCTTTCGAAGCATGCTAAACCTTACCTGCAAAGACTGCCTTAGGACCGAAATAGAACTTTTGTAGACGTTGCGAGTCTCGTGGTTGTCATTTTCAATCAGGCGCTTTAAGGTGTTCGAAGCGTCGAGTTTATGATTATTTTGAAATGAATTATTTATAAATATGGGAGAAAACCTAAGTTAAAAATACCATTTCGTTAAATGAATGTTGCAGCTATATATTTCGTTAAATGAATATTGCAGCTATAGTTAGATTCCATATCCGGTAGGTACAAATATGCATGACCGAACTGACATCCTTATACTCGTATGTATCAACAGTAAAAAATACATATACAACGTGTAACGTTAAATGCACAAAACCTGAAAATAGTTTGATCAGAATAACGAGCAGAATTAATTGAACCACTTTTTAATATAGGTCACATTTTTCTAAAAATCTTCATTAAAAACGTTGCCGTGTCTATTTATTAATAGGTCAAGCAAGCCAATTTCAACGCGGCGCAGCGGCCCGGTGACGACTCCTCCCTTGATAAAGCGTCGTCGCAGACGCAAGAAACGATCAGAATGGCAAGTAAAACTAAAACAGTACATAAAACATTTACAATTTTTTTAATGACTTATTTTCTCTCTGAAATAGGTTAATTGAATTAAAAATCAGTTGGGGTGTCTGAAGTTTTGCGCATTTAACGTTACACGTTGTATATGTGATATTGGTTATCAGATAATTATAAAGACTGTTAAGTAATTAGCTTTTCATGTGATATTCGAATTTATCAATATGTACATGATATTAGTTGTTTATCGTGTCTCGTAGTCGAAAGATAATAATTTCCACTGCAAGACACTTTACCGCACTTCTCGAATTATTTATGTTAACAAATTAAGTACATAAGTAATTCTAGAAGCGTGTATAATTGAAAACAATAGTGCCTAACCACTTAATCATTGAACCACTTTAGATCCTAATTTATTCAATTCGAGAGCCTCACTCGTCATCCTGGCTATATAAACCTTGGTGCTAACTTATGCGATGACATTTAGCATAACTGTTCTCCTAACGATTTCCTGGGAATTCTGGGATTCTAGAATTAAAGTATATAAAAATATATATATATAAATAGACATTGAATGTAATCGTAGGTATATTTTTGGAGAAAGTGAATTTGTATTCAAAATCAAAATCAAAATCAAAAGTCATTTATTCAAACTAGGCTGAGAATCAGCACTTTTCGAACGTCAAAATTACAAAAGACAGTCCCCCAAAACGCCCGCCCTTCACCACTTCCTAATGCTTTCGCTGGGAAGAAGAAGTGGCGCAACAAACTCCCCAGCAGCACAGCTGTCTGTTCAGTTAGAAAATATACTTGACTGAATACAATACAAGGTATGCAAAGCAATTAACATTACAAGACACAGAACGCTAAATTAAATTATTTGCCATATGTTAGCTAGCAACGCCAATATACCAAGAAATACAATAAAAAACTATACGTACTCAAGCAAAAATTAATAAATGGAAATTAAATAAAAGCCTCCAGGTATAAAGGGCGTGACCGCTAACATATTTATGCAATGCTGGGTTCAGTTTACATAGCTGTCGCTTGAAGTCACAAATGATAAACTAGGACCATAAGGAAACTAAATAAACAAGTTATTAATAATGATAACAATGATAAAACCATGGTGAGCAAGACGACCAGTCACCACAAGCAGCACCCGTTCACGAGCATAACGCAAAGGTCAGCCATTACCCCCCTCGCCATTCGGATACCTAATTCGGATATAACCAAACATCTCAAAATCTAATTGAATATAGCAACGTATAACGTGTATTGTAAATCCAGATATGAGGGGAATTCTTTTATTTTCCTCTTTATTTGTTTTGGGGTTTTCATCTAAACAGATACGTCCTCCATCGTGCTTTTTACCATTGTAATATTAACACTTATAACTACCTCAAACTATACTAAACAGTTAAAGAGGGGAATTCTTACCAGGTGCAATTTATAAGGTATTTAGGTACTTTATTAATATCAGTTGACCTTATATAATAAAGTTAACATTTATGACTGAAATCTATAAATTTTAATATGCCATTGTTTCATAACGTGATTCTAATCATATCTGACTGATCTACTTGTAGATACGGTATAGTTTTGTTTCGACACCTATTTTGCTAAGCGTAAGTAGGATATTGACAACTACGAGTATTTATTATAACACAAACTCCACTATTTCTAGAAAGTCTTTGAACCGAGCGCGTATGATTAAAAGAAAATGAAACCTGCTACTTACTACCCGTTACTAGACATTGGTTACAGCTCTAAATAAAATAAAATACTTATCTAAGAAACTGCAAATATGAGTTGATAGATGTCCTGCAAATGCAAAGCAAATTACTAACCGTATTTAGGCATGTTGCAGCAATATAAACGCAACCGACTCCTTTTTGAGATGGTTTATTTAAATAAACCATCTCAAAAAGGAGTCGGTCAAAGAATGATCTTTCAAAATTTGCGTGGGATCCTTACCATCATATAGATATTAAACTTTAAATATCTTTCTATTACCGCAGTCAAGTTCCACTAGAGCATGTTTATGATATTTCTACAACAAAGTGAATAGGAGATAAAGGTGGCCGGCCAGCGTTATCAGCGATATCTAGTGATAACGGTCAGTGTGCACACAGCCATCAACGGCAGCGCAGCTCAACGATGTGTCTTCTACAAACTTGAAGCATGGTACGTACAGTATTTGAAGCTAATTAGTGTATAATAAAATTGAGTGTTGTGCCCTATAAAGGATCTGTGAGTATTGTGAAAGGGATGTGAAATAGAAAGTCGATAGTTAGGTGTGCCGCAAGGCTCAATACTGGGCCCATTCTTGTTCTTAGTTTATATCAATGATTTACCATTCCATTTAAAGGGAATCTGTGACGTTGTACTGTTTGCTGATGATACATCTCTTATTTTTAAAGTAGACAGGAATAGACTAGATTTTGACGAGGTAAACAGTGCACTCTCAATAGTTACGGATTGGTTTACGTCAAATAACCTAGTTCTCAATGCCAAGAAAACGAAATGTGTAAAGTTCGCCTTACCGAATGTTAGAAATCTAGGACCCAACATCGTCTTAGATAAAGAGGCGCTTGAGACTGTGAGCTCAGCAGTTTTTCTGGGAATAACAGTAGATGCCAAACTTCAGTGGGGACCACATATATCGAGCCTAGCAGGAAGGCTCAGTTCGGCTGCCTACGCCGTCAGGAAAGTAAGACAATACACTGACGTTGATACAGCTCGTTTAGTATATTTTAGTTATTTTCATAGCGTTATGTCCTACGGTATTCTGCTGTGGGGCAAAGCAGCTGATATACAAAATATATTCGTCCTTCAAAAACGAGCTGTTCGAGCTATTTACCAGCTAGGTGCTAGAGTTTCTCTAAGAGATTTATTTAAAGATATTGGTATTCTCACGGTTGCATCACAATTCATATTTGCCAACATCATATATATTAGGCAAAATATACACTTGTATACTAAAAACAGTGATGTTCACAATGTTAACACCAGAAATAAGGACAAACTACGTGCTCCCTTTCACCGGCTTCATAAGGTTCATAACTCATTTGTTGGGCTTGGTATAGCCTTTTATAACAAGCTACCCTCTTCTTTGCTAGATTTGCCTTTTAATGCATTTAAAGCTCAAGTAAAATCCAACCTTTGTTCAAAGGCATACTACTCCATCAACGACTACTTAAACGATAAGAATAGTTGGTCGCCCTGATTAACTCAAGACAATGTTTATGTTCTTTCTCCAGAATTAGATTACTGATAGGTTATTATACTATGAGCTCATTATACAATTGTTTTTATTGGGCTGTATAAGTCAAATCAGTTTAGTTTTATTTTTATTATATTATTGACATAATCAACCCATTTAAATGTTTTCTAATGAGTTGATTGCAATATGTGGTTAGCTAGTGACCTCGACGATTGATCATATTATTCTTACCTGAGCAACCGGCAGCAAGTTCGTCATGCTCCCTCAGATGTCACTGCTTGCGGTAGCGTCGGGGGTCGGGTTGCCTCCTTCCCTCAAATATGGCGAAGGGGGTAATGGCTGATCTTTGCGTTATGCTCGTGAACGGGTGCTGCTTGTGGTGACTGGTCGTCTTGCTGACCATGGTTTTATTATTGTTATAATTAGTAATAACTTGTTTATTTAGTTTCCTTCGATGGTCCTAGTTTATCATTTGTGACTTCAAGCGACAGCTATGTAAACAGAACCCAGCATTGCATAAATATGTTAGCGGTCACGCCCTTCATACCTGGAGGCTTTTATTTAATTTTCATTTATTAATTTTTGCTTGAGTACCTACGTATAGTTTTTTATTGTATTTCTTGGTATATTGGCGTTGCTAGCTGACATATGGCAGATAATTGAATTTAGTGTCCTGTGTCTTGTAATGTTAATTGCTTTGCATACCTTGTATTGTATTCAGTCAAGTATTTTCTAACTGAACAGACAGCTGTGCTGCTGGGGAGTTTGTTGCGCCACTTCTTCTTCCCAGCGAAAGCACTAGGAAGTGGTGAAGGGCGGGCGTTTTGGGGGACTGTCTTTTGTAATTTTGACGTTCGAAAAGTGCTGATTCTCAGCCTAGTTTGAATAAATGACTTTTGATTTGATTTTGATTTTGATTTGATTTGATTCGATAGTTGTTAAAGTCAGTCTCAATTTTTTTTTTTTCATGGTTTTTGTTCTAAAAGAAAAGCACAAGTAGGTACTTGCAGTGGCTACATTGACGAGGTATGTGGGCATTGACTGTATAGGCAAGCTGTCAACCTTCATTGATAGATTCAGGATTTATTATTTTCAAGGAAGTTCATGCTTATCACTAGCGTAACGCACTAGCACAATGAATAGTTCAATATTACTCAGTCTTCTTATATTTTCTTTGTTATGTCCAGCGTCATGTGTCACAACTAAGTAAACATACGTTTCATCAATAAAATACTTGTTTTCTTTTCTGAAAACTGTATTTCATTCGTATGTCATTTTAGCTCCAGAGTTTCATCAGTTCGTTGTTCTAAAATATCGAAATGCACAGTTTTTTCTTTCCGAGTACTTGCCAAAATAATGTTATCGCCATTTATTTCTTCATTAACTGGAATAAGTAACAGTTTTTTCTGATAATCGATAATCTTCCGACAGTTACGAGTATATCGATGTCATCATAAAAAAACATTCCTTATTTAATCGCATACATCTCGATAATTTAGCAATTATGAATAAATTCATAAAGCGATTTTATTGCTAAGAGCAAAAACATGCCGCTTCTATCGTGATAGAAATACCTAATATCGGAATTTCGTACAATTTTGAGATAAAATGATAAAAGTCATGACGAGGAGATATCGATTCTTTATCGACGGAAGCTAAAGTACATACAAATATTTTATCAATGTTTGTTT
The DNA here is from genome assembly GCA_949629135.1 of Eremobia ochroleuca. Lineage (NCBI taxonomy): Eukaryota > Metazoa > Arthropoda > Insecta > Lepidoptera > Noctuidae > Eremobia > Eremobia ochroleuca. The sequence continues at coordinate 20,882,540 of OX451394.1, forward strand.
ACTGACTAGAAATAATCTTATTAATAAGAACGTGAGAATGATTATATCAATGTCTGTAATGTAACTAAAGATATCATGCTCTTCATCCTCCTCGGTCGATGCAGCATATTATGTTCGTTTTCCATACACATCTCTATTAGTCGTCATTTCAGTAGTCATCCCCTTTCTAGCCATAAGATCTTTCACAGGATCCAATCCATCCATCGTTTCTTTTGTCTTTCTCTATTTTAACGAATTATTAATTATTATTTAAACTCTTGCCATATCTAATAATAATAATAATTTATTTATTTCAGACAATTCTAGTCCATAGTTTCAATTATGGTACTCATACAATAAATTACATTAAAATGACTTATAAAATATAATATCTATTAAATTCAATCTAATTACTTACTAAAGAAGAGAATGATACCTACATCGTCATCGTCACTAATTTCGTAAGTTGTCATTATCTACAAATACACAATCATTCACCCACTTTTCTTTATCTACCCTCGTTTTAATTCGTCGCTCTGTCAGTTTGCGTTAATTACTCGAAGTGTTTATGTTGTGTGTTTGAAGTTTCTTGTTTTCGTTACATTTTACAATGATTATTAGTTATTGAGTGCTGTCTATATAGTTATTGATTGTGTTAAGTATGGTAAGCTTCTTATTGTTTTTCTGATACTTTTAAATAATTTGTCTTAATATTACTTAAACAGTAGGTAGTCGTTTCTGTAATAAGTGACCATCTAAGAGGAGGCTTAATTTGTGTTTATATTAAAACTGCTTCTATAAGTGGCTTCTGAAATGGCCAACTAAAAGCCAAGTTAAATCTTTAACCAATAAAACTCAATGGAAAAATGTTTCTAATGGAAAACAAATTTAAAACTTAAAAAAGAATTATTTGTGACTTTATCGACAAATGCGTGCACTGACTACATACTCGTAGATTATTTCCTCAAAAGATAATACATGGTCCTCATATAGCTTAATTGACGATAATTATGTGTGGAATAAGGGACTGTGACCTCTGAGTTTGTTTCGGTGTTTCGTCTCAGAGTCGTCTAGGTTTAAAACTTAAATAAAACTATGTACCAATTTGCCAAAAGTAAATAAAAGTTTTCATCATTTAATTATATTATGTAAGTATAACATCTCTATTCTCACTGTTGCACAGGACGCAGAGACCCAGATCATCATAGTAGCGGGCGTGTTCGCGTGCGCGTGGCTGGCGGTGCTAATCGTAGCCATCGTGCTCTTCACACAAGTGCGCAGTCTTCGCAAGAAGGTCGCAGAGATGCAGGCCACGGGGCGGATGAGGATACAGTGCGTATGCTTTAGTTTATACATATCATTTATTTAATGTAACTATTTCTGCTGTATTCCCCCAAAAAAGTAGGCACAGGGGTACAGTCCACTTACATTTAGCCAGTTTTGTTATGACTCGGCGAGGAAACCGAAAAGCCCTAGGACCAGAAACTCAAATACCTCAAAGATGGACTACGGCCCGCTTCTCCTCTCAGAGAGGAGGCCCCAGTCCCTGCAGTGGGAACACTCCAGGCTCGACTCATGCAGTTACATGCAATCGGCTGCTCTATGAGTATTACTTTTATTATGGATCTAGACGAAGCAGCTTTTAGCTACTTTAGTTTCTATACAATAAGTTGTCTTATTCCATTCAAGGCAAGAACATCAGTGAGTTTGACTAAAAAAAGGTATGTAGGTGAGCCAGGACCTCCCACGATTGGTCACGTTTTAGCACAAGACGTAACAATAGGACACTCGTGGAACGTTAAATGTGAAGTGTATTAGAAAAGCCGCCACGTGCACCTGATGATACAATACGGTATGATAACGTCCAGTCCATAAACATACTCACCATTTATAATAATCTTGTTTTTAATGAAACCGGTCAACAAAGTAAATGAATAAGCAAAACTGTTTACGACAAACATTCACACTGGCAATAATAATAATAACAATTTCCAATAAATATGATGCGAATCGATGCTGGCATGAACATCTTTTTCACCTGTATGTGCCATACAAATAGGTACACGTATTTTGGCTAAGAAACAGGTGCAAAATGATTAGTCTAGTTCACTAACCCTCAAACCTCCCAAATTTCAGAAAGCTAAAGTTGGACAAAGACGATAAAAACCACGCGTTCCACAACCCTGGGCTGGTGCCTGATGAGGAGCTGTCCCGTCGAGGATACTCCATGTACCAGAGCAACGAGGATCTGGAGGGTGGCAGGCATGAGCGGTACGTGTATACTCGACCTATTCTAAATAATAGATAGCTTGCGAAGCATGACCACCGTAGAAATCAAAGACAAAATGGAAAATTGTAGAAAGGTTACAATTTCAAGTATGTATACAGCGTGTAACGGAAGGGGGGTATCAACCCTGAAGGAGGTGAATGTGCTCATGAAACTCAACAACTTTCTCCAAAGAACATAGGTCGAAATATGAAAAAAAAATTTGGCCCTCCCTTACAAAACTGACTACCAGCTGATTGATTTACTATGGGAGGGCCAAATTTTTTTTTCATATTTCGACCTATGTTCTTTGGGGAAAGTTGTTGAGTTTCATGAGCACATTCACCTCCTTCAGGGTTGATACCGCCCTTCCATTATACGTTGTATAGATAATAGCAAAGATATAAGATATTTCTAATAAGGAAATTCTATAATATTTTAAAGAAAAGGCGTTATTTTCATAGAATAACTTTTAATTAACTTCAACAATGTTTAGAAAACAATACATATAAGTACAGGGTGACAGGGACATCGACGTGCAACTTGTAACCATGGATTCAGTCAATGATGCTGAACCACACTAGGTACTTTAAAAATTTTCATCATTTTGACTGCGTAGGTAGATATTGCATTTTTCTATGAAACAGCTGATTTTTTTATTGATAACCGACGAAAAATTTGTACGCCAGGGGTCTAGAAACATGTGCTGAATTCATGTTTACAGTTAGCGCGGCGACGTCCCTGCTATCCTGCAAATTGCACTCATAAGGGAACTGCAGTGCAATGTCAAATATGAAGAATGAAAATGCCACTTTGTCTGTACAGACGCCAGCACATCAAGCTACTACAATCTGTCAGATTTCTTTAATAGATTTTCAACTTTATTGCTAAAGCATAAGGTTCAAAGTTGATTGGGAAAATGTGACAGTTTCGGGTAGCTTGATGTGCTGGCGTCTGTACAAAGAGTTATTATGCCTATTCTTCATAGAGCTTCATAGACCTGATAGAAATGATCATTTTACTCGTGCTGTTCCTATGAAACCCTGGGAGACAGAAGGCACGCCACGACCTAAGGCCTGGAGGAAATCACTTTGTTTAACATGATGGTAGCTTAGGAAAGACACTGCCACATTATGTCTGCCTCAGAGTAGGTCTTGTTTTGTTCTAAAGAGACTTAAATCTAGGTAAAAATCTAAAATATCCATTCATGTTTCTCAAACTGACAATGTCCTGGATACCGTGTATGACGTGTTCCCACTCAATGCAGCCTCTCCCAAAAAACAGAACCAAATCGTCAATATTTCTAAGTCCAGACACTGCATCACTTTGCATAGGTTAATAAAGGTATGTACAGACGCCAGCACATCAAGCTACTAAAATCTGTCAGATTTCTTTAATAGATTTTCAACTCTAGTGCTAAAGCATAAGGTTCAAAGTTGATTGGAAAAATCTGACAGTTTCGGGTAGTTTGATGTGCTGGCGTCTGTACATCCTATGACAATTTAATTATTCAGAATAATATTTTTAGAAACTTGCTCGTAACTTTATTTGCCCAAGCTTTGTTTTATATTTGCCTGATAATCTAACACTATAAACCCTTATCTTTACCCAAACAATACTCACCTGCTTCCAATAAGGTGACTCCATTTATTTTTGGTTTATGATGCGTCATTATTAGTAATTATTAGTCAGCTTTCACACCACGGTAAAGATTACATTCCTTCGTTGATAAGGCCGAGATACTGCAATGACTCCTAAACATTTTAAGTTCTTGCATCATGCATTCAACAGCAACAACACATAATAATAACATACATTATCATATGTCGTACGATAATATAATCGGACAAATCGAATCTTTGCGGAAATACGAATTACAAAGATGCTGCAAATAGCTCGGATAATAAAATAACGAAAATCTTTCTTAGATTGCAAGTATTTATAATTCGATTCTGGTCCTTGGAATTTCTCCTAGGGTGATCGCAGAACCAATTTCAACATATGTAATACTAGCCGCGCGCTGCGGTTTCACCGGCATAAGTTTCGATCCTGTAGGAATATCGGGATAAAAAGTATCCTATGTGTTAATCCTGGTTATAAACTATCTGTGTGCCAAATTTCATCCAAATCCGTTCAGGAGTCTTTGCGTGAAAGAGTAACAAACATCCATCCACTCATCCATCCTCACAAACTTTCGGGCTTATAATATTATGTATATAAATTTATTATTAATATATAAAGTAGAAGTAGGATAGTAGGATTTACCTGTGTTTTGGGTGCAAAGCATCATCCTAACATTGAGGGTTCTGCAACCAGGCTTGCTCCTTCCCAGAACGCATTTCAAATAACCTCTTACTGATCCCCCTATTCTTTCAGGCAGACGGGTGGGCAGTTCGTAGACAGGCAGACGGGTGGGCACTTCGTAGACAGGCAAACTCCTACCAATCTTTTCGAAGAGAGGCAGAGCGCTCCCCACTTCGTCGACGAGCTGACGCGAGAGATCGACAACAGACATCAGAGGGCCAGCAACCCTCCACCATTCCTGCTACAGAGCATCCAGGACAGTAAAAAGAAGACCAGGAGTCTTGCTAACCCAGTTGCCAATGGCAGGCAGAGCGATACCAATCCTAACTTTATCTATTAACTTTTAGCTACAGGTGAATCATTAGGCGATGATGGTCAGAACTGAGTGAGAAAACGGTGCATTACCGTTGCAGTGCGCCTAGCGTGAACCTTGGCAGTTCATAAAGCTAAGACAACGAACAACGTTAGATTCAGAACATTACAACTTAGCATCCGTATTCTTGACAACGACTCTTTGAGTAGGGTCGAGGAAATGGCTTGAATATAGATGCTTCTAACGTCTTGCCAAGACCATAACTGAGCGCATCGTCAACGCTAAATGAGAATAAACTCACTTACTCAGTCATGAATGCCATCGCTGATAATCTACCTGTACAAAACCTATCTTAGTCATCTGAATGAAGACCTTTCCTGAGAAAGAAGGTTATAGTGCAAGTGTAAGGTTGAAAACAATCTAAATTGAATGTCAAAGCTTCTAAATGAGATTCAGGTGAGAATGACGAGTGACACAGAATTTACCAAAATATCGTCTTAATCAAAAGTCAGAAACACTGTGAAAGACATGCATGCATATATTTTACAATCTTGCGTGATAATAAACTAACAACGTGGACCATTACTCAGATATATTTTTGTTCCATTTTGATACCATTTTTTTCTAATTTAATACTTTTCTATAACAATGTTGATTGTGCATGATGAATTAAAAATTATGTTTAAGCAATTCTTCTATTTTCCTTTCGGAATTGTCTTCTATTTAAGCAACAGTAGAGGACGCAAATTGTTGTTTATTTATTAGATAATTTCATCTATCCTTTTCTTACTGCACGGCCGCACTGGCAAGGTGGAGGTACCTGGTACTTCATTTATTAAAATGTCCTTGGAAGGCGTATGAGTGAAAATGCAGTAATCTTTTCAGCTAATTTTAATTAGGAAATTGCATTGAAAAGGGTTACTTAACGTAATTGTATGATTATTGCTTTATTTTGTTAAGTATTAAAATTACATTAAATATCAATTTGTTTTTATTTCACGAAACATGCATTATTTTATTAAGGCTACTTAAGTTTAGGTACTAAAAATATACTTAGATACTAATCAAAAACAGCAACAATAATTTAACAAACTCAACACTTATGTTACCTACCTCTAGAGATATTAATCTCCAAACAATATAGAATATGTATTTAACAAATTAATTATTAATTAAACTGCTTTAAAGCATAACTCTAGACACTGTGGCGAAGGTACAAACAATTACCTATCAACAAATGAGACAAGTAAGAAATTTAAATAAAAACTGAAATGAATCGGAAATAAAGCTAGGTGGGATACAAGTTAAAGTGCTAAAGACGTTGATAAGAGAAAACCAAGACATAAAAATTACTACACAAAATAACTTAGACACGTTGCAAGACATAGTGGTATCAATGACAACAAAATGCAATATATACACTCCGTCAATCAAATTCAGTAGCTAAACCTACATAACAACAAAGATTAAAATCAAACAACAAATACTGTTTTCAAGGTCCTCACATGAGGCCTACTCCTTTTACGATAAGACCCTGTCCCTCTCTTCCTACATCTGCCGGAAACACATCTAGGCTTCGACACATTATTGTAAGCCCGTGGAGGCTTCTTCCTCTTATTCTTTCCATAAGAAAGAAACTTCATATTATTATCATCTTCTTTCTTATGACCGCTTTCGTTGTTTGCATCGTGAGCATCTAAGATTTCTTGGATGCTTTTATAAGCTTCACTTTCTTCTGGCTTAGGTGTTAAGTAATTCAAATAAGGTTTATGGTTAAATCCCCCTATAGTATCAGGAAACGCGTACTTTTCTTCTTTATTCATCTCTTCTAAGTGTTTCAGATAACTGTATGTTTCTGGGTCGTTGCTCTGACTTATTGGCTTGAAGTCTGAATAGCTAACGAAGTTAATTGCTGATGTTGCTGATGGCTTCTTCTTATTAAAGAGTTTCAAAGCCTGCTTGCTAAACAAATCTTTGTGTCGGCCCCCGAAGTTGAGTGCCTCTAGTTCGCCTGAATCTTCGTCGAGGTTCATCTGTGTTTGATACCTCTCGCTCTTCTGTGACGCTTCTTTCTTATGGTCGGTTCCTATGATTATGCTCGGTGGTAGAGATTCCCCATAAATATCTCTGTCTGAAGTTTTACCGTAAACTTGTTCAAATATCTTGTAGTCGTCCGTCCAAAATTGTTCAATTCCTGCAAAGGCACAGATGAGAATATAAAGTAAAGATACTTCGGTAATGCATGATAGCAGATTATTCAACTAGCGACCAATTTCTTAGAACTACGTGGACTTATCTAATAGTTTGATCATTATGAGAGAACAGTGATCATTAAGGGGAAAATAATCTGCCATGGTGTAGGCAGGTATGTTCAACTTTTGTCATATACGAGCTGTAGATTCACTGTCCGCTTAAGAAAGTTGCAATAAAGTGTGATCTCGACTCCGAGGTGGCACAAAATAACAGTGACGCTTCACAACCGGTAAATCGCGAAAGTACCTGCACATAACTACGTAAGAGAAATTACATCAAACTGTACCACACACATGTCACTTTCGAACATATCGCTTACAAAACTTAAATCTATACAAATGACAAAATTGTCGACTCATGGAAGTTACATGATTAATTTAGTGAGAGAAATTCTAAGCGGTAAGAACAGATGAACAAAAGGTCGCGAAGTCGATCCAAAGTTGCACAATTGAACCCACTCCTAGCACAAACATATACCTACCTATCTATTTGTAAACAGATACCTAAGTAAAGTATTGTAATGTATGTCTATGAGAACTCTCATAACCGGATGATGGCATTAATTAATCAAAGGAATGACCCAGCAGTCATGAGACTGTTCGTCGAAACAAATGTCGTTCTTTCTAAGCCAAAGGATGATGCTGCCCTTCCCCTTGACGATTATGTCACAGCGAATGAATCGTGACTTTTCACAACTTAATTACAGCCGCCGAGAGAAAGGGAGTAAGTACTTAGGTTGCTCTGCCGACCAAGTAATTGTTTTACTCTATTCAATTTCCGGTTCAAACTAGGTATTATAAAGACTCACGATTCGAGACTGAAAAGTGAATGAGGGAGAGAGAGTGAAACAATGGAAGGTGGATATGTCTTCCTAACATTTTAGCAATTTGGAAGATAAATCATGTGCGCTTGTAGAAAGGACATGTAACACGCACGCAAATGTGCTTTCCTATTCTGGCACTGTGCCAAAGATTAAGACACTGGACAGCATACGTCGTAGGTAAACTCAGGGAAATTGACAACAATATAAATTATACGTAGGTATATTAAAATTACAACTACCATTCAATGACCCTAATTGCGTTACACACTATCAATTACAAACTGAATCATTTTGAAGGATATTGCTAATACATAGCAACATATGCTCAAAAAAAAATTCTGCTCAACAACGTAGGTAAATATCGCAATGAATGTTGTTGAACTGTCAAAATGAAAGCCATTCCTACTGTTAGGTAGTGTGTTACGCAATCACCAAGGTCAGCTACAGTATTATCTGCGACGTGTGATAAACCTACATCTTAAGAATTTTTTTTTCTTGCGTCCTCAGCCCCAAAGTCCACTATTCACGTAGGTACTACTTAGTGTACTAACCTGATGTTTTAGTAACTCCACCCCCACCGTATGCAAACGCAGCCAGCAGGACACACGTCCGCGTCGCTAGCCACTGCATCTGAAAGCAAACAGTGGATTTCCTTTGTAGAAGTCGTACATGAACCCCAAACATAACCTTACCTTAAGATCGGATAAAACATAACACGTCTGTTTTCCTCCAAGAGATATGCAGATGTATAATATTGATGGCGATTCTGTTGTTCACATACTAAACTAAATTTGAGTTCAGTGCATCTTCTATTATCCTTTAAGAAAAGAACAGAAGATAAATACCTATTAGTTTTAGTTTAGTCCTGTCAAATTAGTCAGTGCCTGACGTAAATTGGTGCCGATTAATTCATAAACTAAATTAAATTTAAGTTCAGTGCCTCTTTTTCTATATATTTCATTAAGAAAAGGTCAGAAGGTACATATTAGTTGCAGTGTGCAGTGTGCAACCACCCCACACAATGACAATATTTTACATTAATACGTACTTAGGTATTATTTATGAAAATTCAGTGTCATAGCCAGATGTTACCCACTAATATTTACCTTAGTTTCCCCTGCACAAGACACTAAAAACCTCGACCTTTACCTGCACGACTCAAACCTATTTTCAAGTTCTTCACGTTAAAAGTTCCATAGCACGTCATATTAAAGTCGCTTTTCGTGTCTGTCTCTATGACCGCATTGTCCTTCTAAACTACGCAACAGATTTCGGTGCGGTTTTCACCATCATTTAGAGAATTTATTCCGGAAGTTTTATGCGTATAATACATTAATATTTAAATAACTTTGTCGAAAAAATCTTTTTTTTTTTTCAATTCGGGAAAACCGTGCTAAGCAGAGGGAGCGTTAGTTAAATAATATAAACAAAAGCACGTACCTTAATCAACCTGCACTGTATCACACCATTGACACTACTGCACTGCTGCACCCTGCACACTGGCGCAATGAAAGTAAGATGAGATCAGGCCGCAGCATCCTATATAAGCTCGGGACCGCGGACCGGCGTCAGAGAAAGTACGGACTCGCTGCGACGAATATACAAATGTAATAACAATCAATCAATAAAATAACAGTCATTCAATGTAGTATGAATGGGGTGACTGTGCATGTAGCATAACATCACGCCTGTAATCCTCGAAGAGTTAGGCAGAGGTGTACCGTATACCTACAGTAAAGTGTACACCCATATCTCGCTAGTTATGTTCAAGTCCCATGTGATAGGGGGCGAGAATATTGCCATCAATCGGGCACTAATCCAGACTCCGGGCTGCGGAATCATGCGGGGTATACGGGTATGATATTAACTTGCCTATATTTACGCAGCTAAATCAAATCAACTGAAATCAAAATCGTGTATATGCGTAAAATGTGGTAGATGCAAAAGATTAACGAATGTCTCGTTGTTCTAGTGGTCGCAAAAAGCGCTACTGCTTAGCTTGAGATTCCCAGGTCAGGCAAAGTGTTTTTCCGTCTGGAATTTCTCAGTATGCTCGTATTCGCCGAAAAGGTAGGCAAACGAGTACACCCACTTTTCGCCAATTTAACTTCCATATATACATACATATATTATAGGGAAGAGACAAATGACTTATTAAAAACCCCAATAACACTGACCGACCTAGGGATCGAACCCAGGGTATACAAATATCAATCTCCTTTTATCAAGTTACTTATGTTCGTCGTAGGTAGCCATGCGCACACGATGGCTAGCGTCCGTTAGGGAAAGTCAAGTTCAAGCTCCTCGGGAAACGTCCTGCCACGCCCTGTGGAGACAACTGCCGACCACTGGGTGTACCTGATCGTCCACATTGCGATTATGAAAGTCCATATAATACGCACTTAATATTGATAATAATAATACTCGTAGCAGCCTATTATTGTCCCACTGCGGGGCAAACGCCTCCTCAAGGCGGATTGGCGAGTTCAGACTAATATCTACCTATTAAGTCCTGATTTCCTAACGATTTTTTCCTTCAACGATATCAGTGATGTCCAAGATAAACTAAGAAAATACATATGAATTAAAAAGTCACTTCGGTACTTATCCGGATTGGAACCCAAGACCTCTTGTATGAGAGGCGAGGCCTTAAGCACTGGGAACATGGCCTACCTGCACCTTGCATGAAGTTTTGTTGAGGCTGATGTCGAGACCATCCTTATAAAAAAGTCCCGAAGTAGTTTTACAGGCAAGCTTAGTATGCTTTAGCTTTGCACGTTTGAAAGTAAGTAAACGTAAGCACGTTTACTTACTTTCAAACGTGCAAAGCTTACTTGGAAGTCAAACTACTTATTTTCGTGTTTTAACCCCTAGGTAATGAGTGATCCGTAGGACAACCAAGGTAACCGACATAGCCCGAAGAATTGCCCAACTTAAGTGGCAGTGGGCAGGGCACATAGCTCGCAGAACAGATGGCCGATGGGGCCGAAAGGTTCTGTTTTTCGTATCGGAAGACATAGTGTTGGAAGGCCTCCCACAAGCTGAAATCTTTTTTTGTTTTAATATAATATTATATTATTTTTTTTAGATACCGATGCCCATCACGTCTGCGGAGTTTCGCTAGCTAATATGATTTGACCCTGTATAGTTAAAATAACGTTCCGCCAGGAACCACCCTTCGTTGCCACTAGTACCATTAACGATTCCAATTCAATTTTCAATTCTGTAGTTCTATGATGGAACTCAGTTTGATGTTTTTTTAATCACTACCTAGTTCAATTTTAAAATAATCTGAAAACAATGAAACTAATGTTGAATTTTGTTATCACTAGTTCCACGTTATTATTTTAGGCAGTAGTGAAATTTTTGAAGGGTGTACAGACGACAGCACATCAATCTACTACAATCTGTCAAATTTCTTTAATAGATTTTCAACTTTATCGGTAAAGTATAAGATTCAAAGTTGATTGGGAAAATTTGACAGTTATACAAACACTAGAGGAAAAACACTTAGTTTTTATTATAATTATATTCAGTAAAATCAACAAATATTTATTTAACACTCGTGGCCTCTAGCAGATAGCGCTTAGTAACGAGCTATGGCTAAGTAAAACGTTATCAAGGTAATTTCAAGACACATGAGACAGCAACCGCATTAGCTTTCACTAACGTGACTCGATTCCCTAGACTCTAGAGTATCATCAATACTAGATTACATGTAAACCTACCTACATACTTAGGCTGAGGCTACAGTAGGCAGCGATTTGCGATGCGACTGGAAGAGCGAAACGAGATAAACATGGTATGGCTACATTATAAGCGAAAATCCAGCGTATGTTCGGCGATGACGTGGCTACAGTACACATGCTACACAACGAATTAGCAAGAGGGATTCATGCGGCGACTCCGTGTCTAATGTAGCCGCTATCATAACAAAGACTCAATTTGAATCGGTCGTTTTCTTAGAATGCGATCAAATCATCCATCGCGGTTTTCTACACGCATAATGTCGCCACAGGCATATTTAGTAGCACTATTGAACTAGTCGTGCAAGTGAGAAATATTCTAATAAATTCGCTTCAATTTCGCTGATATGTTGATGTAGCCGATGCCGTGATTACAGTAATGTTGTTCCTATCGCATAAAGAAATCAAAGATCGCTAGTAATATTTGACGTACGATGTAGCCATATACGTGAGCATTCATTTATTTGTTTTAATCGCTCATGTGTCGCAGGTCGCAGGTCGCGTCGCGGCCTAATGTAGCCTCAGCCTTAGAGACACAGGGGAAAGCCAGGTAAGACTTACCTTTGAAAGGAATAACGCCAACTATGAATGAGTTGTCATCAGGACTCGACGTTCATCATGCTCCCTCCTTTATTCAACGCTGCCGTCCACGTGAACACTGTTTTAGCAAGGAGTTTTTTTTCCATATTCTGATGTCAGTTGACTATTTTCAATTAACAGTTTGCTTTAAATAATTATTTTCTGGCGGTCTCTTTATGCAAACTACAGGCGACTATGACTGAACTAATCAAACTATGTGGCCGACACATTAACCAGAAATTAAAGAGTTAATTTGTTTTATGGCCGGTGTAATATCCGTTCTGCCTTTCCTTCCCCTACCCACGAAGGATGTACCCATAAGCAATCAACTTCTGAGCTGGGCCACTCTTTGGCTGGGCCTTTGCCTATTTACTAGGTTGTACCCCTTCATTGCATGCTGGGAATCGAACCCAGTCCTACCCCTAGTATGCACTTGGAAACACTGTTGCACACTTTTGTGAACACAACCGTTGGGTAAGTAACCAATAAATAAAAAGAAATTAAATTCGGCTGCACTTAAAAACTTAAAGTAGGTAATCTACATATCTTCTTTTGAACTTTTTAGATGCAGTCGAGTTTTGAAATAGGTATTATTTTTGTCTATTGGTAACTGTAAGTATGCAACTGTGATCACGTGATCACATGCATGAAACACACTTCGTGTTTCGTTGCATGTAGTTATGTGTGTGTGCTCTTTTTTTTTGTCCGTAAGACTCAGACCCCTCCGCCCGCACCAGGGCAAATATTAGGTCATCCCACTTCCAGTGTCATATTTTTTATTTCCAATATTTATGTATTGCGCAATGGTATGCAATAGTTAATACATGTGTTGTCTTGTACAATCATGTTAGTTTAATTTGGTGTGTTGTATTGTCAAGACGTGCATTGATTTAAAATGGAAGATTTTAAAAAAATCTATTAATGTAGTGGAGCAACGTATATTTCTAAAGTTTTGTGCTTTATTCAACTACTCTGGAGGAGTTGCGCACGACTTATTGGTAAAGTGTGTTGGTCGTAACGCCTTAAATAAAAGAACCGTACAGCGATGGCTTGAAATGTATGAACAAACAAGGAAGAACCACAGCTGAAGATGAGCCGCGAGCACCTCGATCATTATCATCGACTGGATTAGAAGCAAGGGACAAAATCAAGGAAGCACTTCGTCAGTCACGTAGGGTCAGTGTCAGTGATCTCTCCACTCAACTTAACATTCCTCATTCCACTATACATAGAGTACTCACGGAGGATTTATGTCTGGTCAATAAAAGTGCAGTGTGGGTGCCCCACACTCTGAACACGGATCAGAAGGAGTTTCGTTATGAAACTGCGCGTAGCCATTTATCGTGGTATCGCCGTAAGAAAAATATACTTAATAGATTCATATGCCTTGATGAAACTTGGGTCGAATTTTATACTTCTCGTCAAAGACATCAGTCACGATGTTGGGTGGAACCGGGCACTTCAGCTGAATATTTACCACGTGCAGAGCTACATGAACGAAAAATACTACTAATAGTAGCTATGGATGTCAGAGGCATTGCTTTTTGGAGAACTTATGATGAAAATACAACTATGACTGGAGAGCGATATAAGACATTTTTAGAAGAAAATATTCCTATTTGGGCAGACGAACATCATATAACGAGTCCTATAATTTTACATGATAACGCCAGACCGCACAAATCAAAAATAGTTCAGAATTTAATTGAAGATAAAGGATGGATTGAAATTATTCAGCCGCCATATTCCCCGGATATGAATCCTTGTGATTTCAATTGTTTTGGCCATGTGAAGAGGAAATTGTCGGGTACTCGATACAATAGCAAAAAGTAGTTAGATATTAAACTAAACAGCATTATTGATGAATTAAATGAAAGTGGTACTTTAAATGGTGTTCAAGATTTGCCAGCAGTCTGGGAGCGAGTGATTAATAGTGGTGGAGATTATTGATTAGTGTCACAAGGCTATGTAGTATAGTAGTCAGTTTTGGTAAAATAATAATAATAAAAAAATATGACACTAGAAATGGGATGACCTAATAATATCCATAAGACCACTGCGCGGGCATAAGCCTGAGTGATTATTTATTTGTCACTAGCTAAAGACAATTTGCTATTATGAAATAGGCAGGCACTAGGCGCGTTTTGCATGTCGGTATATTTGCTAAGTACTAGTAAGTACTTACTAGTAGTAGTAGTATTTCTTTGCAGTAGGCACCTTCTTTGTTTCCAAACCGCGGAGCATGGAAAGGCCGCGCCGTCAGCGATGAAAGACGCTATTACTTTATTAATAATATTCATGCCCAAACAAGCAGCGCTGAGCGAAAGTTTCGGATGTCACAGTTATGGTAAGAATTGTCACGGGCTGTCAGTTTTAATGAGTAAACGGTCACACTCACTGCCACGCTTGGTATATGAAAAGTGACCATACCGTCTCCAGCTGCGGCCGCCGACGCGTCTCCGATGTTCAAGACACTGGTTACTGTCCGACATGTGTGAACTGGAACTGAACCGGCATCACCCTAGTGCTGATCAAAAGCCTGATTGTTGCCATCGCGGGCAAAACCTGGATGAGGCTGGCACTGGAGCGTGGGGATTGGCACGAGACAAGAGGTCTACGCCCAGCACTGGTTGAAGCCGGCCTGTGGATGGTGGATGATGACTAAGATGACGCCAAGTACCCCAACCGAACATGTCAAGTAACTCTGCTTTAAATATCTACTGATTTAGTATCTGGATGTTGAAACATGGAGACGGACAAAGACTTTAGAAAGATAGGGGAACTGAAGAAAAAAACTAATTCAGAAGACTCAATACATTATCTTACAATTTTAAAATAATTTAAAGGTACATGTAGAAGTAAAATCAAACTATCACGAAAAAAAAAAACATATTCTTTGGCAATCAGTCAAATAAATAATATCCTAACATACACGGTACGACAACTTATTTTTACTACCAGTTTTAATCACAATACATTTAAATGCAACAGTCCATTTCGGAAGATAAAACTCTCTGAATGAGATTGCAAACTTTAGATCTGTACAATTTCGATCATCATGTTCCGTATGTCGCAATATAAAATGAACATAGCGCTTATCTTTCGGCCGACATCACTACGAGGGTAGGTATGCTCTGATCTTTCAGACATCCCAAATACAAGTGAAAATAAATATGCTATTGGTGCCGATTCTGTTCTTCACAAACTAAACTAAATTTAAGTTCAGTGCATCTTTTTCTGTCTATTTCATTAAGAAAATGACAGAAGATAAATGACAGTAGTTTAGTTCTGTCAAATTAAGACACTCCTTAAACAAGTTAAGACATGATAAAAAAATTGGCTACTAAAAATACGTCAATTTACGTCAGGCGCTGACTAATTTGACAGGAATAAGCAAATATTTATCTTCTGTCCTTTTCTTAATGAAATAGAAATAAAAAGATGCACTGAACTTAAATTTAGTTTAGTTTGTGAACAAGAGAATCGGCGACGTTGTTTCACTTTACTTATTGAAGCTCGGATCAGCCAAATTGATTAGCGCCATTCTTACTGCACTATAACAAGTCTGATACAAATAATTATGAAATATTGATAGTATAATATTCAATTAGTTATTGCAATACAGGCTACATACAAGATTACTTTTTACTAAAAAATAATCAATTCCATGTTCTCAAGTATTTATTACATACTTTAAGTTTTCGTGGTTTGTTTGCCATCTAGGGCAACATTATCAATCTCAATTATAATTGAAGACATGGCATCTTTATTAGACTCTATGTCAATTTTTACATCTCTGTGACAAATGTTATTTTGTGTTTTCTTCAGTTTGTACAATTCATGGTCCTTGAGTAACTTCATTCCAGATGAGGATTGCATTGAAGATAAATTCGTGATCCATTTCTCATTCCAGATTGTTCCAAATTCTTCCATGCCATCAAATAAAACCTTATTACATTCCTTTATTTTTTCAACATTTTGTTTTATAAGTTGTTCATCCTCTTTTTTTTTTACTCTTTTCTCCAGTTCATGTTGGCTTAATTTTCTTGAAAATGTCTTCGATGAAGTCATGCTGACGTTATCATCAGAATCATAGGCTTGGGTCGATTGGCTCATTTCAGCCCACTCAGATCCTGACAAGTTAGAGTTAGTACCAAGAGTTGATGTACCTCTTGAACCTTGACCTGTAGATCTGGTTGACTTGGTTGATCTGTTCGAACGCGTGAATCGTTTATGAGTCGCACGTGTAAATTGTTCACCTGCATACAATCCATCATCATCACTGGAATATACTGTGAAATTTTCTTCAAACGGATATACACATTCTGTGTTTGAGCACATATATATTTTCGAAAAAAAGTTGATATAGAACATTCGCACTATGGAGCTGCACAGAGGACAAATCTGCAAACAAATAATTAAATTGTTTTTGATTTGTATTTTTTTTTTAATTGTCTTTAAGGTGCTACAGTGCTACCATGTGAATGACAACTTACCCTTGGACCCTCCTCTATGATAGTACTGTTTTTAGTAATATCTGTAGTATACTGCAATGAGAAAACACAAAAATTAGTTTAACTTATATATAAAATCCACAAACCCGGGTCTAAGCCCTTTATGGGGAATGCGCTAAGGTAGCCTGCAAAATTCCATTTTTCTGTCAAATTTTGTGTGTATTAAAATATGATTCAGAACCATAACAAATACCTATGACTTATTTATATATACAACGTGTAACGTTAAATGCGCAAAACCTCGGACACCCCAACTGATTTTTAAGGGTTGGACCTCATCTGGCAGCACGGAATCGCATTTGTTCCGCCTGTGCTACCACGTGCTGCAGCATGCTGCCGCATGCGAACGCGCGCTGTCGCATTCCGCAGACAAAAAAGGCGATCGCACGCGTCAGCATGCTGCAGCATGGGTGGCATACTGCCGCGTTCTTTCATGATCAGTTTAGTTTCAAGCGCGAGATGGATAGGACCACGGAAGAGAGAGCAGTGATTCTAGCGTGTATTTTGCAAGAAATGCAAAATCAAAATAATAAAAAGTCATTGTTATTTCCATCCGTACGGCATGAATGAACAGGCTGCACTGAGCTGACGAGCGGCCGCGTGCGCCACATTTACAAATTGATGGCATAGCAGAGGGGAATTTACAGGACTATTATGACGAGTTCTGTCGTCACGAAAATGGATTTACAAATATGAAACGGGCGCTGAACACGAAATTAAACGATTCTATACATAGTTTTTTGGTCCTTCGTAACTATTGCAAGTACTATACAGTCCGATACGTCGGTCGATAAGTCGCCGCGCGGGATCTGTGTCGTGTCGTGTCATACCGTACCACGTGTGTTGCCGTGCAGGAGCATTCGGGGAGGTGGCAGCGGTCCAGGTTCCAGAGCGTCACATTGCATTGCATTTGCATACAGGGAGAGTTCCTGAATTTCAAGTAAGATCGTTCATTATTTATCTTACGGCTTTACAATGGAGGGTTTCATCGTGCGTCAAGCGGAGATCCTCGAGGAAGTGAAGAGAATCCATTCAAATTTTAAGAAGGATTCAGCGAGCAGGAAGACCACCGATTACATTCGTAAAAGGCTTGAGAGGTTAGATGTACTATGGGCGGAATGTGAGGAGAAGAACCGGGAGCTGAGTGCAGTAGGAGAGAAAGATCATCAATATTTCACCGGTAACATTTATGAGGTCATTAAAAGCTGGTACCATGGAACGCGTCAAGAGATTGCTGCGTTCGAGATGAAGACTCTTGCTGGACCCAGTAACGCCGGTCATAGTAAGTTAAACATTGAGTTCGACAAAACCCTGTTCGAGACATCTGTAGGAGCAGAGGACAAGCTACTCGAGTTACAGCAGTTGCAACAAGCTAACTTCCGTGCATTCACTAGGTTAGTGAATCGAAGCCTAGACGAGGTTAAGGAGAAATGGGAAATTGGGTCGTGTAGCGGATTTACACTCTGGAAAGGACACACTAGGGTTGTGACATTACAAACTGCAAAAGGCGAAACTAAACGACCTACTACAAAACTGGTACCACTAGTGGAGGCTGAGGAACAAAACAACCCTGACACTGACAAACTCCCCAAAAACAGGCGGAACCGAGCTAAAAGGCTTACCTGGAACAGCTTAGTATGTTATATGCTGATGCTAATTATGACATTGATAACACCTACTGTCCAGCAAGAGTCTTCATATTCATATGTCCAGATAGAGTGACACAGCATGCGATAGCAAGTGATCGGCGTGAAAGGATGCGTTAGCATGCTATCGCGCGCTTCAGCGTTCCGGAGTCTCCCTGCCGACCATTGCATTTTGTCCGTGACGCCGATCGCCTCGAGGATTCCGCCGCGTGCTATCGCATTATGCTTTCTGTCTCGGTCTAGCAAATGGCAGTTCTAAGCGACAGAAAGAGAAAGGGCGACGGAAAAAGGCGATTCCGTGCTGCCAGATGAGGTCCAACCCTTAGTTTTACTGGCCATTCTGATCGTTTCTTGCGTCTGCGACGACGCTTTATCGAGGGAGGAGTCGTCACCGGGCCGCTGCGCCGCGCTGACATTGACTTGCTTGACCTATTAATAAATAGACACGGCAACGTTTTTTATGAAGATTTTTTGAAAAATATGACCTGTATTAAAAAGTGGCTCAATTAATTCTGCTCGTTATTCTGATCAAACTATTTTCAGGTTTTGCGCATTTAACGTTACACGTTGTATTTATTTGTAAGGGAAAACAAACAATAGTATATTAAAAAAAAATAAAAGTGACTTAAAAATAAACTTAACAAAATATACTACACACTAATTTGTTTTTCCATTACTAATATAAACAAAAGAAACAAATGTAACAAAGCAAAACTCTTGTATGTTGTATTTACCCTATGGGTCCTACAATAATAATAATAATGTGCTTAAGTATACGGAGTCTCCTGCTGAACCCTCAAAACACACACAGAGACAGAATTTACCTAGTCTAGCCATAAATTCTGTCCCTCGTGAAATGGTCTCCTTTGAAAAGAAAATAATTTATGGAAATATATTATAATTATATATTCTTTATTGCCTATTTTTATAAAAGTTAAAATCATTCAAGGTGCCTTCCCTTTGCTTTGAAACCCTTATTCAATCTATCCGGGCACTCGTCTATTGCCACACGCACTGTTTCTAGAGGTATTGATGCTGCTGCTGCCACCAAATCACGTTCCAATGACTCAATATTATGGTGAGGCTTATAGCAGGCTTTCTCCTCTAGAACTTCCCATAGTCGGTAGTCCAATAGGTTGAGGTCGGGACTTCCAGAGGGCTAATCTTCGAAGGCAGTAAATCGGGTAAATTGTCCTTTAGCCAACGCTGCGTGGTTCGCGCTTCGTGCTGAGTCCTGTTGAAATATCCAATGCTTATGGGAAAATAGCGTTTGGGTCAATGGATTAACCACAGGCTCCAAAATATCAGTCTGGTAGGTAGCTGCTTTGGTTTTTACTCCTTGTTGACAAAAATAAAGCTTAGTGACTCCCTCGTATGACATGCCCCACCAAACCATGACTGAGGCCGGATGATGGCCTCTTTCCACCTTGGCAAACTTTTCAGCTTCTTGAGAGCTGTGTGCATAGACCCTGTCATTTTGGTGGTTAAATTTTTCCTCTACTGTGAAGATTTTCTCATCTGTAAAAAGGATTTGTCGATATCCATTTTTTGCATGCTGCTGCCACACCTTCTTTGTTCTGGTAACTCTGATGCTGCATAAAGCAGCCTTCAAGCGACATCCAATCATCATCATCATCATTTCAGCTGAAAGACATCCACTGCTGGACATAGGCCTCTCCCAAGCACCTCCACTTCAACCGGTTATGTGCTTCTCGCAACCAGCAATGTCCAGTACTTCATCAATAAGCACCAAGCTTTAGCTTTCTTTCTTAATGATGCGAGTCATGGTCTTATCTGGAATTTTCATTTCTCTGGCCATCATTTTCCGTTTGCGGAGAGGATTTCAGTGACTTTGCTCACCAACGGCTTTGATCGCTGCTGGCGTCTTTGAGTCACGTGGGCGGCCACGCCTAGGTCTGTCATTGTCAGATGACATCTCGTTGAATCTTTTGACAGTACAATAGATGAACTTGCTTGTTGTACCGAGTGACTTTACGATGTTGAAAACTTCGACTGGCATTTTGTTACACTTGTGTAGCACTATTACTGCAACACAATTCTCTTTGACACCCCACTCCATATTTTTTGCTAGGATTGATGAGACCAAGTACAGTTTTTATAGAAGACCAAAGCCTATTTATATCATAATGAAACAAATGAGAATCAGTCAATAGGGTATTATGAACTTTCTAGTTGTATTGATGATTTTCATGATTATAATTCTATAAAAAAAAAATTGTAACAGCTGCAAATCCTATTTAGATCAATATACAACCTGATGCTGATCAACAAATTGCCAAAAACATAAGAAAATTTGAATTTTACAGGCTACTGTTGCTTTTGCCTTAAAGCAGTAAATACTTTATGTGCAAATTATAGTAGACTCTCACTGAGCCAAGAGAGTACCTAACTAAGGAAAAAAACTAAGTAGTAATATCTCCTACCCCCTTATTAAAATAACTGCGGTGTAAGGTGACAACCAGCATTCGCCTCAGATTTATCATACATTATGATGTTTATAATTTTACTCCATGTGTAATTAACCTTTAAGTATGGATGTGTAGGCTTGCTAAAAGTTGAAGGAGGTTGCATCCCTCGAAGCACTTCACAAATGCTTAAATTTTACAAATCTATAATGTAGCATAGACTTTTTAATTGTACAGTACGGCCAATAAATCATGGCCAGTCCGAACTTTGAGCAGAATAACCACATAACCGTAATTAATAATATTTTTAACTTACGTTCGAGCTTGTTGGAATCTGAAATTGAAATTCGTTTTCGGCCATGCCTAACCTTGTTGGTAACGTTGTAATTAATAATAAATATGTACTTATTATGTCCACAATAAGCTAAAATATGACACTATATGAAAAACCAAATTCAAACATGTTTCAGTTACTCATTTAACCTAAGTTTCAAACACAGTAAATATGTAACAAAAGCACAACACAAGCCAGACGCAAGAAAGCGGTCTGTACAGAAACATACTGTCAATGTCAAAGCGACTGACGTTTATGTTTATGGGTGTATCTTTTTAATTCTATCACTGGTAATTTCAGCGGATTTCATCAACTTGAATACGGATTACCAACCGTAGAAAAATCACACTGGGATCTAGAAGCTGTTCTTAAAGGTTCAAACGAAGTATACAACGAACTATTCGCCAGTAAAGAACGACAATACGACGTACTGAAAAGGTCCCTAAACTCGAAAATATGGACTGATACGCACTACCAAAACTCTGCGCCAAGAATTAAATTACCAGAATTCACTGGAAATTACAGTCAGTGGATTACGTTCAAGGATATTTTTCTGGAGACCATCCACAACAATGTGAACTTCTAAAGTCGCAGAAAATACAGCATTTAAAATCCAAACTGAAAAGAGAGCCTGAACGACTGGTTCAACATCTAATTGGCGGAGAAAACCATGAGGCTTGTTGGGACATACTCATTTATACGATACAACAACAAAATGAGATACAATTCGCTAAAATCATCTGAATCCAACAGAAAAAAAAAAATATACTTATTAATAAATATTTTCTATTTTGTTTTAATTTGGAATTCAACTAACGATACCTTACATTTCCTTTGATCATTTCTATGCTAGTGCAATACCTTATAGTTATACTGTATTTATGTTATACTGTACTTATGTTATTTTTGTTTGTGCATGTTTTACCGAGGAGTGCCATAACAATAAATATATAAATAAAGAAAAAAGAGCATGGGTAGCTTTTGAAAATATACGTCACAATTTTCTTGAAAATGTAAGGACTGCAAATTACAAAGAACTAGAACGACAAAGAACACGAACGTCTTTCTTCATATCAACAACTCGGATGCAACATGTCATTAAAAATACACTTCTTGCATTCACATTTAGATTCTTTCCCTGAAAATCTTGGTGCCATGCCGTGTCTTATGAGCATGGTGAGAGGTTCCACCAAGATATTGCGCACATGGAAAAAGATATAGCGGAAAGTGGTCCCCAGCAATGTTAGCTGATTTTGGCTGGGAAATCATTCGTGAAACAGCAGATAAAAGTTATAAAAGAAAGCGATCTACCAAATGATTGTTAATTTTTATTATGTTAAGTAAATGTAAGATTTTTTTTTTAAATAATATGTATTTCAAAAACTACACGTGATAGAATAAATCTGTGATCTGGATTCAGCACACTAAAGTCAATTAAAATCACCAAAGTTTTTGCTCCCGAATTTTTTTTTGTGGCCTACCTGTGTAATTGCTTTTATAGTGTGAAAGGATTTGTTGATAAAAAAGTACGCAGTTAAATATTCACACAAAGTAAATAAATAGGGTTACTGAGTTTATTTTTCACTATATTACTTTTTGTACATACCTACAGACGCTAACACATCAAGTTACCCGAAACTGTCTTTTCCCAATCAACTTTGAACCTAATACCATAACGAAACCGTTTCCATATTTTATCATGTTGATGGACCGGTTATAGGCAATCCTATTACCTATTCTACTAACTGCTAATATTATAAATGTCATGAAAGTTTGGATATTTGATACTCAATCACGCAAAAACGGCTGAATGGATTTATATAATGCGGCGCAGTCACTGGTCCTTATGATACAGTTAACACTAGTTTAGGGGCCAGGGGATTCATATATTTTTGAGGTAACCTTTTTCATGTCAATAAAATACTTTATTATTATTATTATTATATGAAAGAGGATTGAAGATTTTTTTTAATTACCTACTGTCGCGTCATTTTGAAAATGCCGGCCACGCATGAGACCTATATATACAGAAAACATAAAGAGACCAAACTCCGTAAGGTGTCACGTTTCTGAAATATTGGTGCCGATTCTGATATTCACAAACTAAACTAAATTTAAGTTCAGTGCATCTTTTTCTTTCTATTTCATAAAGAAAAGCACAGAAGTTAAATATTAGTTTACTCCTTACATATCGCTGTTAGTAACGTGTATGCGTTACTTATGTGTTTGCATTGAGTTAGCTAACGATTTATATAGGGTCTCATGCATTGAGATGGGATATAACAGGAGATGCCCTGTTCTTCTATACACGGTTGTAGGTAGGTGCCAGAGCAGCCATCTTTGTCGCCAAGTTTCGTGGTAGTTCAGCTGTCAAATGGTTGTTTATTTTTTGTATTATTGAGATTTGCGAGAAAATTACGTGGACTTTACCTTTAAAACTGCATGTAAATGTTGAAAAACAGCAATTCAACATGCCTTTGTGTTGTATTGTGAAGTGTGGTGCAAGGAAGAATGAAAATCAACCTCAACTTTCTTTGCACAGGTTAGTAGCCGGTTTTCATGCAATAACACATACAATAATAGACATTCGATGATATAATTGTAACGCGATCATGAATTTATGGCTAAAGTATTGATATTTGGGTGAATTTCCGTATAACAGACCTTTTTATTATTTTGTTAATTCATTCGTTTGTTTACAATAATATGTCATAATAGAATAGTGTTGTACCGTTGCCTAATAGTTTCCGGAACTAGTTCCTCCGCTGGAACGATATCGGTATATTCTGCTATGTTAACATAAATAGTCCTGCGTCTTATTAGCTCCGATTGACCTTGCTAGGTCCGGCCCGTGGTTCACAGCACCAAAATCAAAATATTTTCTTTCACATAAACCTACATGGGCACTTATGAAACGTCAGAAGCTAGATGCACGGTTCCAAATGGTGGTTTCCTATGCAGAAGAACCAGCGAGAAACTCCACGGTTACTCTTTTAAAAACAATTGGCTTTTACAATGTCTTCTATTTTTTTAAGTACCTGGTACTTGTTGACAGGCCTACACTGTCCTCCCCTACCTATTAACATTGTAAAAGCCAATTATTTTGAGTAACCGTGGAGTTTCTTGCCGACTCTTCTCCATAGAAACCACCAATTGGAACCGTGCACATAGCTTCTGACGTTTCCTATTGATTTTAGTTTCATATGCTAATATAATATAGCTGTAACCAAAATTATTTATTGATAAAAATACTTGCACTTTTTATAGGTTTCCTAAAAAGGAAGGACTAAAGAAAAAGTGGTTAGAGGCTATTGGTGAAGAAAATATTAATCCCCGACATAAAGAATGGTACCTCTGTTCACTTCACTTTGAAGAAAGCTGTTTCAATAGAACACTTGATGCAATGAGATTACATGATAACTCTGTTCCCACAGCATTTTTGGTAAATGTGTATTAAAATGATTGATTAATAATAGCCTGGCCGTTTGGCCTGAAATAAATAAATAGATATATATTAATTACATATATAAAAATAATAATAAATAAATAAATCATATTCCACAACTTTCACACAACGCCATCTAGTCCCAAACTAAGCAGAGCTTGCAGAGACAGCTAATAAACATACATATATATTTCTAAATACATACATATTATAAGGTATAATAGGTATAATAATAAAGGCATAATATGCGAAAGCACCTGTTTTTGGGCATATGGATACATATCTCTTCACGCTGTTTTCCTTCACTTTAATACGTAAACGTGATGCAATTAAAAGGTGTTTTTTTAATTCTGTGCCGAAAAAACACTTGGCATTAATTTTATTTTCAGGGAAGAAAGTTGATTGCGATAATTTGACAGTTTCGGGTAGCTTAATGTGCTGGCGTCTGTACCTATCGATAAATAGTTCATATGAGTCTTTTACGCATAACAAAAGATTAGAAATAAAGTATTTTCGCATACTGTATTTTTATGCAAAATTATAAAGTATGTTTATCGAAAATAAACTAGGATACGTTACTATAAAGTAGGCAACCTTAGTTAGAACGGACTAGCGTTGAAAATGCCGAAAATAACAATTTGTTTTTTTCACGAAAAAAAAACAAATTGTGGTTTTTTTCCGTTTTTTTCGCATATTACATAGAAAAATTGACGGAAGGTATCCTTTGGAAAGAAACAGGATTCTTTCGAATGTTTCGCTTGATGTTTTGAAAAGTTGAAAAAAACAAGTTTTATTGAAATTGAAATATATTTTAATAGGTGAAATACACAGATGCACAAAAGTGGGGGCGGGCGCGCTTATCTCGCCGATGTATTTTTTCATTCTACCCTCCATTTTATTAGTACGTATTATTATGGAAAGAGATAAAGCACAGAATATCTTAAGTTAAATATAGTAAGAACGGATTTGAATTTAAAAAAAACATGAAAGTTTCCCGTTTCTTTCATATTTTTCGGTTTTTTTCGGTTTTATTGAAAAAAAAACATGAAATATATATTGACAAATTTTCTTGAAACTTTCGAATGAAACATTGAAAAAAACAACGGAATTGGAAAGAAACGGGAATTTTTCCTGCTTTTTTCAACGCTAGAACGGACTATAAGTTAGTATACTATATTATGATCCAAACGTGATAACTAGTACGACTCGTATTTAGTATCGATACTCGTTATAGTAACACCAATGTTCCTTGATTGATACAACCCTAGCAATGGCAGCCATTTTTTGAGACAATATGAGTTGTAGGTAGGCACCCTTTTTTCGTAGGTATTTCCAGTCCATATATATATGTCTATGGTCTCATGCGTGGCCGCCATTTTCAAAATGGCGCCACAGTACTTAGGTATGCCACGGATCTTCAAAGCCCTTTGGCCATAGTTAAAAACATATATGCCAGTGGCCGAACGTACATACTAACGGCATATACGTTACTTTTATATGCCAGTAGTACGTTCCCGTGGGTTATTTTCCGACATCCACACAGGCGTAACCGACGGCAGTAACTACTACACTATTTACATAATTATGTACCCGTTGGCGCGGCTGCGGTGCTGCGTAGAAACGAAACGTAACGTAAAAATGTATAGATCTGCCTTTCCCATTGCGATATTTCTATGTCTATGGCCTTTCCGAGTCGAGTAATCAAGTCCTTTAGTCAATTAGTCCTGTCAAAGTAGTAGTGTACTGGCCTGAGTGTAGAACAGAGACTGGTGATCAGAAATTAAAGCGTGAAGATCT
This sequence comes from Eremobia ochroleuca, assembly GCA_949629135.1. Lineage (NCBI taxonomy): Eukaryota > Metazoa > Arthropoda > Insecta > Lepidoptera > Noctuidae > Eremobia > Eremobia ochroleuca. Next base: position 20,908,965 of record OX451394.1, read on the forward strand.
AGAAATCGTCAGTTATTACTTAGTGATTTACCAATTTTACAGTATCCTAATTATTTTCTAATCGTAAAACTTTGTAACGCAGAAATTCAAAATGCCGACTTTGCGAGCTGTGTGTGTTCTCAAGGGCGATGTCAGCGGAACCATATACTTCGACCAACAAGTAATTATTTAACATTTTTGTAAAAACCGGCAAGAGGACTGCCTTTATTATATAACCTTGAAATACTAGTACCTATCTAGTTTGCACTCTATAGTAGTTTTTACGACATAAGATGTTGATTAACCACTTATGTGGTTACCTACCTACGTATAAATATTTCTTATCATGCGTCTAAAGATAATTCTGGAACGATGGGTTAACATTGTGAATGCAAACATGTAATTTTATTGATAAGGGAAACGTTGTAAGCTGCATTCAGTGCTTTAGCAGGAATAGTGCCCAGCAGCATGACAATTTTATTGACATTATAAAGTCCTACAAGTGGTCTCGAACCTACCGATTTTTCGGTATTTCTACCGATATGGGCTCACATAATTTATAACAATCATACTTAAGTATGATTGTTATAAATTAGTCTGTAATAATTAGTAGTAGTAGTAAGTGTAATATTGTATTTTTTTGTCAAATACCTACCAATCTACCGATCTCACTCTACGACGTTCGAGACCACTGAGTCCTACTGATCTCCGTAATCTCATCGCATCTGATTCGGTTCTAAGCAGATGAAATGTAGTGATCTGAAAAACAATCTTCATTATCATTACTATTACTTGGATAAAATTCTACATAAATAGTCAAGCAGTGCTATTCCGTCAAAATCTCACCGTGAGAAGTTAGGTGAAGTGAGCGGGAAGTGAGCTGTCATTCTCTAATGGTAGGGATTAACACTATTAAGTGCTCACTTCACTTATGATTTCATGGTGAGATTTTTACAGAATCGACCGGCTATTATATGATTTTGATTAGGTTACTTTTTACTTAAAAGCTTCATACTTGTGGTTCTACTTTAACCTGTTAACCGGGCGGGTCGTATAAATACGTCAAACTTAAACAGTAGCGTGTACGGAATTCCCCGGTTAACAGGTTAATGACTGAATATCAGAACCAATGACTACAATGTACGCCCGGTTAACAGGCGGATTAGGTACTTTTTACTTAAGAGCTTCATACTTGTGGTTCTACTTAAATGACTGAATATCACAACCAATGACTACATGAAACAGTACCTTTCAGACCTCCACTTATGATTTGGATTTCCCTAAGTTTTTCATTCCTTGGCCACCTACTGGGGCCTATTCAACTGATAGCAGGATGAGTGAAAAAAACATACTGGGCCAAAGTAATTTAAAAAGTACCATAGATTGGAAAAGAAGTCCTAGTTTTGTTTTGCTACCTGCTAGGTCATTGCGTAACACACAGTAGCAATGAGTTTCAATTTTGACAGTTCAACAAAATTCATTGAGTTATTTATGTTGATGAGCAGGAAATTTTTTCGAACATGTGAAGCAATGGATTAGGAATCCTTCAAAATGATTCAGATTGTGACTGAAAGTGCACAATTAGGGTGCAGCTCTTCTTTTTGAGTTTGTGTTTTAAAAACAGCTTACAGAAAAACTGTTAGTTTTAATTTACCTAGTTAACCTTTTGACCGCCACAGTCATGTATAGATGACTACATTACAGACTTCTGTAGGTAATTCATAGGTTGGTGCCGTCGGGATGTTTTTGCTTTTTTGACATGCCGGTCAAAAGGTTAAATGTAAGTGAGTACCCACCTACAATTATTTTTTTCCAATTCCAGGATGAAAATGGACCAGTAGTGGTGTCTGGTGATGTCCAAGGACTTTCAAAGGTATGTAGTATTTAGAATTTAAATAAAATAAATTATTTATTTGTTTTAGTAAACAGGAAGATTAGCTGAAAATTAGTACGCAAGTTTTTAATCACGTCTAAACTTGTATGGAGTTGTGTCAGGTGCTGATTCATTTTACAGAACTAAACTAAAATTTATCTTCTGCCCTTTTCTTAATGAAATAGAAAGAAAAAGATGCACTGAACTTAAATTTAGTTTAGTTTGTGAACAAAGGAATTGCAAGAATTAAGTCAATTTACGTCAGGTGCTGATTAATTTGACAGGCCTAAACTAAAATGTATCTTTTGTCTTTTTCTTAATGAAATAGAAAGAAAAAGATGCACTGAACTTAAACTTAGGTTTATGTGAACAACAGAATCAGCACCATTGTCTTTTTAGTAAAACTTGCACTAAACAATGAGTTTTATCAATACTGGAATAATAATTCATTGTACTGAAAGGCTTTTGTGTAGATTTTGGAGGTGTGATACCTACTTATATCATAATCAGCCTATAACATTCCCACTGCTGGGACACAGGCCTCCTCTCAGTGGGAGGGAGTGGGCTGTAATCCACCACGTGGGCCCAGTGCGGGTTGGTAGATGTTACATGTCTTCGAATTTTTGATTCTAGGATTTTTGGTTTCCTCACGATGTTTTACTTCACCGTTTTGAGAGCAGTGGTGATGAAATTATTTACACAAAGTGAAGCACCTGTCTGGGTTCGAACCCACGACCTACAACTCGTAAGTCGTGTCCGTTTCCACTGGGTCACCACTGCTTACTGATACTTATATGGGTCATCTGTTGTAATATATTATTTGTTAGTTTGTATGTAGGGTGTAATCTTCGGAACTACTGATCTAATTCCGAAAATTCTTTCACTAATGTGAACCTACAGTATTGCCAACTGTCATAGCCTCATAGGGTATATTTTATGTTAAAACAAGAAATTTCAAGCATTCAAAGAGGCAAGTAGAAACTAATATAACAAATATTTAACATCAGAATGACAATGCGAGTTTAATATGTGAACACAGTGTGTACACATAAATTACATATAATGACTATCAATACAGTATTCAGAAACAACAGTCCAAGGTCACAATGAGTAAGTAGTTATTTTTATAATCAACAAAATAAATGATTCAACAGAACTATAATTATGTGAATATTAACAGAACGGTATTTCTTTAAGCTTGCATTGTTTAACCCGTGAGAAGGCGCGCTATGAGCAATTTGCTCACACAAAAATCTAATTCAAAAATTTTTTGTCTTTCCCATGCCACACCAATTCAAGCACTTAAGCACCTTCCTAAATATTCACCCCCTCTCCCCTGACGCAATTCTCGATCCGCTCAGTGGCGTTGCGACCGCGCAGCAAGGCGTTTGTGGAGGCCATGTACCAACGTGCGGCAATTTGCTCATCACGCGCCCAGCAATTACTTTGCACCGAACATGTAAAATACATGTTTTCAGTGTGTTTCGAGAGGCACATTAGTGTAGATTTAATGGATGAATAACACTTTTTAGTTTTTGTTATGGAACAGTTTTTATTATGATTTTTATGAAACGTGCCAAAAAAATTAATTAATACTAGGTTGTTTTGTTATTTGCGTTAGAAGTTGCTATTATGTTCAATAGTTTTGATTAAAATACTTGTTTTCTTAGTTACTAAACCTTGTGTTATTTATTTAAATACATTATAAGCCAATAAATATAGAAACACTAAAAATATAAACATTTTATGATAGTGTGAGCAATTTGCTCGCACGCGCCTACTCGTGTAAGAAAATTAGGCGCGCCTTCTCACGGGTTAAAGAATTGTGTGATATGTTATCAAAGGTTAGGTCTAGTACCATTTTTATCGTTGAACTTATACAAAGATTTAATAACAATAAAATAGTGATGTTTGTTAAATAGATAAAATAGATAACTATGTTATTGCATAACCTCTGATTTGTTGCAATGTTATCGTGATTTACTTTATGATAACAATTTGTTCTTAATTACTTACAAGATCTTATTCTTATATTAGGTAAGTACCATATTTTCACAAAATATTCTTGCCTTTGTTACACTCAATAATGAATAGGGCATACCTCTACAACAGCAATAAAACTCTTCATTAGAGAACCTTGGGAATGTTCCTGTGTGGTTCGTTCCACAAAAGACCATTTCAGACACCAATCTACATAGTCTTCACATGATCTGACCAAGATTATGTCTGGACTTTAAAAGAGACTGTGACCTCTGAGTTTGTTTTGTCTTTCTTCTCAGAGTAGTCAGATAGGAAACGCCAACCTCATCTAGTTTTTTTTAAAATAATATGATTGACGTGTTTGTACAAACCTACTTACTGCAATAAAATCATTTATTATTTAATGTATCCCATGCCAATTTCAGTTACAGTGACTATTTCTGTATTTGACAGCACTGAAAACTTATAATATTATGTGTGAGTTTGTAAATAATTTACACTTCTTAAATTCATTATCTCGTCTTTCAGGGTAAACACGGCTTTCATGTGCATGAGTTTGGAGACAACACAAATGGGTGTACTTCAGCAGGCGCCCACTTCAATCCTAAGAAGGTGGACCATGGCGCACCAGACAGCGAAATTCGTCACGTTGGGGACCTTGGTAACATTGAAGCGGATTCCAGTGCCACCACTAAGGTAAATTCCAATACAAACAGCAACCTAATTGCGTAACACACTGATTACAATCTAAATAAATTTGAAGGATATAGCTAATCCATTGCTTCATATGTTCGAAAAATGTGTCTGCTCAACAACTTAAATAATGCAATGAATGTTGTTGTACTGTCAAAATGATAACTATTGCTACTGATAGTGTGATACGCAATTACCCTGCAGAAAGTATGGCAAAGTAGGTGACAGCAGTACTTGCAAAATTTCTCAAAGAACAATGGCCAGCCTCTTATCATGCTTGGTCTAGAAAAATCGTATAAAACGTAACTCGATATATTTTTTAAAGTACAGAAAATTATTAATAATTACACAAAATGTTTTTTGGAGTTTCGTGGTATATTTTGCTGTCTGTGCCATTGTAAATTATTATGTAGGCTACAGAGAAAAGCAAAATAATAAAGCGTGCGAAATTACACAAGACCGCACAGAATACAAAGTCGACGCTGAAATTACAAAAGAAAAACTCGCCAAGTGCGTGCCGGGCCATACGCAGTGTACACTGCGCTGATGATGATTAATCATAAACTTGTAAAGCTTGTGAAGTCTTTATAGCTGTGATAGTTTTCCTTTCTTTGTTATAAATACTACAGCCGATATTTTTTTGTACTTTAAAATTCCTAAAGTTACTTCGCAAACGGATCCCTGAATCGGAAAATGGTTTTCACTCATCCACAATATTTTTGAACAACCTTTACAATGCCACCCTAAGTTTTTTTTTTTCGCATGAAAATGGCTTTAAGTGCACAGTCCAGTTCCTAACTATATCATTGTTGATAAAACCTATTATACTTTAAATCTTACCAACTCTTAACATTCCAGGTATGCATCCAGGACAGTCAGATCTCCCTGTCGGGCCCCAACAGCATCGTGGGCCGTACTTTGGTCGTGCACGCCGACCCCGATGACCTCGGTATCGGCGGCCACGACCTGAGCAAGACGACGGGCAACGCCGGCGCCCGCATCGCATGCGGTGTCATTGGACTCGCCAAGGTCTAGAATAACCTACAGTTCCGTCTACCCCTTCATTGTTGCGATAGTATTATTTATGCATCTGCTTACAAGTTTCTGGTAAAGGGTTATCGGCTAGTTCTGATACTGATCCTGTTCTGGGCTCATTTACATGAATGTTATATCAATACTAGAAGTACATTTTGCAAGAAAAGTACAAGGTGGATTCAAGAAGCAGCTTCTAACCTGGAGTGATGTTTGTGCCTCTATGTAAATGTAATAATTTGGGTATCTAATACTGTGTGTGTCTATGTATCAGGGTTGTAAGTCCAGCTAAAGAACAATGCAATATAAGTTGTCCACCTATGTAGATAGAATGTAAGACTATGTTATTAGATGTTGTGTATTTACTAGCATTCCTGGCATATCTCAGTGAACAAATTATTGGAATCTTGCAATTTTTGTTTTGTTAGTTTATTATTGGGCAGGGCACATGATATGTAAATGTTGTATGTACTGGTGTGTTTTAATAAAAGTAATCCAAATTGATGTTTTTTTTTATTATTTTCTTTTGTTTTTTTAACAGATCTTCAGTACAAAATCATCATTATAGTGGGGGTATTACCAGCATTTCTTCCGAGTCCCCTATCTTCTTTGCAAATACATTCAGATAGCTATCATTGCTATCATTTTTATAAAATTTTGTGACTGGATCAGCTTTGGTTACTATGTATTAAGTTTAATAATCAAAATAATTGATTTAAGATTAAAAAGATAATCCTAAGTATTTTAGTTTTTTCCCTTTATCATTTTCAAATAAAAACCTTTTGGCGCAATGCATAAAAGTTATTCAACAGACACTGCTATTGAGCCTCAAATATAAAATATTTTGAAAGACTTAAATGCTTAAAGACTCAGGGTTTATACAATGGAAAGAATAATGACTTGCTTTCTTCCTATGAATACTTTAATTGACCTATTGAATACAGTACATGACCATCATGAGTAAAGAATACATTTCGAGAACAATCATGTGCTTGGAACATAGTTGGGCAACTGGTATTCCATTGCCACAAACTGTTTTCATCACTTTGTATACTTATTGCTGCCCAATAGTTCTCAGACTCCCTGGCCAGAACATACTCTGAGAGTTTCTTACATAACTTACAAATCATGGAAGGAGTTACAAAACCTTTGGTTATCTGAATGGTTATTCTTCCAGTTTTTAATGCATCCTCACTATCTGGTTGGCTGTAAGTGCTGATATAAGGTTCTGTAGGAGAAATATCTGCATCATGAGCCATTAAACCAATCCATTCAACCATTTCTTCAGCATCAACATCTTTTATAGCAGGTATTTCAGTTACTGATGGCGATATATTCTTGGTTTTCAGGGAATGAACTGACACATTGATATTCCTCTCACAAAAATATTTTGCTATTGATGATGGGCAAATATCTTCATTATTTGGTTCCCATATTATGTTAAAATCGAACTGTTCTAGTGTCTGAAGCCTCGATCGCACTTTGGAATAGTTTTTTATTGTTTTGAGATCTATTTTTACTTCATAGAAGCCGTGAGGCCGCTTTGTTCCTTCAAATCCTAATGTTTGATATATAAACTCGAGAATGTTTAGTGTAAGATATCCATCTGGAGTTATAGCAGCGCAATTTTGTATGATACAGTTTCTGTCTACTGACAAACAGTGAACTTTTCCAGTTTTTACAAAACTTTTAATAAATACTGGTTCCACAAATTCTGTTAATGAACAATCCGATAATTTATAATAATCTGTGTCTTCTGTAATTATATCTTGAATAAAACTAGGCGTCTGTATTTCATCAGGGCATGTTACAATCAAACTTTTGTAGAAATTGTTCATAATCACAGTTTTGTTTACACTTTCTAAATCTTGGTTTTCTCTGTGAACGACTATTACTTTTGGTGGAGGAAAGTTCCATACTTCTGGGCATAGCATATTGTATATTTATTTAGAATTTTTCACCTTCGCCTTACTCACTTTATGAACTTAAACGTAAAACCTTCAAAGTTAAACAGGCAATAATAACATAACCTTACTTTTTCTGACACAACCTCCAAACGTGCGAGTTTGACAGTGACAGCATGAAAATGACATTTCAGAGTGATGTCCATAAACACGCACATCGACCAATGTTTACTTTATTTTCGGTTTTGTCTATCTATCCCCCTGATTGGTCTAGCCCCGGACCGTCCATATTAAATCATTATAATTATAAGCTTATAAGTTCACATCGCATAAACGGATCGAGAAAATAGACATTTAATGGCCCCTACTGACATAACGATTTCAACCGGTCCGGTAGTAAGAAAAGAAATTGAAACCGGGCGTATCGTCACACACCTATATGGTGCAAAATTCGGATCAACGGCAACGTTGTCAGGTAGCTTGCTTACCGGAATTGAACGGGGTGTGTGTGGCGATACACGATAAAATTATAACTCTTGTATTAAATTATGACCTTCCGGTAGCATTTTTTTCCGGTGTGAAACTAGTAGGTATGTGTAACAGGGAGCTAAAGTGGAATTACTCTCCCATTCATTCACATTAAGAGTACATCATGGAGGATGGCATTATTTTTATTTAAACTGAAATCAAACAAATACAAAACTTAATCTAGGTACTTTATTATCACTTTGCTTGTCTACCCTACTGATCGCTTTTGATCAACACTTTGCAACAATAACCAATTATTCGAGGAACAATTCTTCTGCGGGTACAGCCTTGTACAAGGCTTCGACAGCCTCCACAGTGCGTGATACGATGGCGTGAACTATCGGGGGGGCAATCTCCTGCATTACTTCCCGCCAGTTTGTATTCACGAAGTCTTCTACAGGTCCAGCTGAAACGAAAAGATGTCGGGATGATTATCTATGTAATTAAAGTACCTGCCTAAGTGAAAATTGGCAGTGCATTTATGTTTATGCCGTTGAGACAAAAATACAAAGTTCCTGAACTGCTTAGGCACACCTGCATACTGGAAATTGCGTGCCATTAGCAGAAAATGGTTTGCTCATATTCCATGTGGGAATCGAATCCCATGACCCGACGGGCGGGATAAAGGCGGTACTCACCCAAAAGCTTGTTACCATTGAAGAGGTTGTCGAAGTTGAACCTGGCACCGGTTTTCACCTGGCTGTTGAAGTGCCAGTGGTCGATGTGCCAGTGCTTCTTGCCATCGTCGCCGTCCACCGTCACTAGCGTCGTGCTGGCTTTGATTACTATGTCACCTGGAACATTTTTTACCAAATTATTAGGACGATGATCATGGTCTTGTTTATGTATCCAAACTGCCAGTGATTATAACAAAACTCCAAAAGAAGAAACAATGAACGTTTGGGGTCGTACAATTTTTGGCATCAACCTGTATGTATAGGTCAACGTATTTATTAAAATATGCCAATCCAAGCAAAAAACTGTAGGCTACTCTTTAAACCTCTTATTTATAAACGTTCCTTAAAGTCAAGAGACGTTTAAACGCCAAAAACTATGGTTTAACGGACGCCAATCATTACTTAACTTTAAGCAACGTTTATAAATAAGGGGGATCGTATTTATCAAATTCGTAATTATGTATTCGCTGACCCAAGGTTATTATTTAAGGTACCCAAGTACAAAAAAAAAGGTTTTTGATTTACTAAATGATAAATGATAAATGATTTATTTTCTGTAAGTAGGTTTGTACAAACACTTTTACATGTCAATCATATTTTTTAAACTAGATGAGGTCGGCGTTTCCTATCTGACTACTCTGAGAAGAAAGGCCGAAACAAACTCAGAGGTCACAGTCTCTTTTAAAGTCCAGACATAATCTTGGTCAGATCATGTGAAGACCATGCAGATTGGTGTCTGAAATGGTCTTTTGAGTAAAGAACCACACAGATTGAGCGGACCTGTCCAGTCAGTGCACGCATTTGTCAAAAATTGTGTAGCTCAACTCAGAACTTGAGGAGCCTTACGATTCGACGAACAATACCAATGAAAGGACATTTGGGTAGGCCGCATAAATTACTCAAACTGCCAGACCATGATTAAAACTAACTAAGAAGGAAAAAAGAAAAAAGAAATGACCCACATAGTCTTCACACTCACAATAATAATAATAAAAATAAGATACTATACAAAGTAAATATCCATGTCATTGTTTATATAAAATTCATCAATGTCAATGTGTATATAAAAATCCGGACATCATCTTTGATCTTTGAGGACCATGTAGATTGGTGTCTGAAGTGGTATTTTGAGGGAAGAACCACACAGATTGAGTGGACCTGTGCAGTCAGTGCACGCATTCGTCAGTAACCGTGCAGCTCAACTCAGAACTTAAGGAGCTCAACGATTCGACGAGCAATACCAAGGACAGAACATTTGTGTAGACCGCATAAACCACTCAAACTGCCAGACCATGATTAAAACGGAAACAATGACCCACATAGTCCTCACATTCACAATAATTAAAATAATATAAGACTTTAAACAGTAAATGTTCATGTCATGTCATAAATAGATATTAAGAAAGAAAAAAAATAACAAAAGTGTAAATCAGCAAAATAAAAAATAAACAACATTCACTGTCTAGACCTATTGGAGCAGCTCAATCCCAAGCGTTTTTGTCCTCAATATAGTCTTTTACAGTATAATAGGCTTTGTGGCATAGTTTTAGCTTTATAAAAGATTTGAATTTATTAATGCTTAGTTCTTGAATGTGGCTAGGAAGTTTATTATAAAAACGTATACATTGGCATCTAAACGAGCCACCTATTTTCTTGAGCCTTGTTGTAGGAACAACAAATTTATGTTTGTTCCTAGTATTTATATTATGGATATCACTGTATTTCTTAAACAGATTAATATTTTTATGTGCATACAAAAGATTATCATAAATGTACTGAGAAGGCACAGTCATTATATTAATCTCTTTAAATTTGTCTCTGAGGGAGTGTCTGGGACTTAATTTATAAATGGAACGAATTGCCCTTTTTTGTAAAATAAAAATTATCTGAATTTCGGCGGCATTTCCCCACAACAGAATACCGTATGACATCACACTATGAAAATAACTAAAGTAAACTAAACGGGCTGTCTCTAAATCAGTTAAGTCACGAATTTTCCTAACGGCGTATGCTGCAGAGCTAAGCTTTTTGACAATTTATCTATATGGGGGCCCCATTGAAGCTTGGCATCCAAAGTTATGCCTAAGAATACTGTGGTATTTTCGGGTTTTAACTCTTCACCCTTTATGAGAACACTAGTTTCTACTTGTCTAACATTTGGTATCGTAAACTTAATACATTTGGTTTTTTTTTCGTTAAGAAGTAAATTATTAACATTAAACCAGTTAACTACTTTTGCGAGGGCACTATTTATACTGTCAGTAACCAGCTGTTGACGTTTGAGTTTAAATAAAAGTGAAGTGTCATCTGCAAACAAAACTATATCATGTTCATCCTTTATGAGGTAAGGCAAGTCATTGATATAAACAATAAATAAAAATGGTCCAAGTATTGAGCCCTGTGGGACCCCCATTCTTACTACAGATCCGGGTGACCTTTTCCCGTTAACATCAACTCTCTGAATCCTATCACTTAAGTAAGAAGTGAGAAGATCCAGAGAGGCGTTCCGGATTCCGTAGTGGTGAAGTTTCCTGATTAAGGTTTCATGAAGAACACAATCGAATGCCTTGGACAAATCACAAAAGATGCCCAAAGCATCGCATTTGTCCTCCCATGCATTATAAATATGTCCTAAAAGTTCAACTCCGGCATCGGTAGTTGAACGACCCCTTGTAAAACCGAACTGTTTATTATTCAGTAATTTATTGTTATTGAAAAATCTTTGCAATTGATTTAAAATAAGTTTTTCATAAATTTTACTAAAGGTGGGTAGTACGGAAATAGGTCTATAATTAGTAGGGTCTGATGTACTACCTGATTTAAACAACGGTATTATTTTACTGTGTTTCATAAGATCAGGAAACTCACCACATTGAATACAATTATTAAATATAACAGCTAAAGTAGGTGCTACAATGTTTATAATTGTCTTAGCAACATCCACAGAATTACCCCATAGATCTGCAGTCTTTTTTACATTTAACATGTGAAAAGTTTTAATTATATCTGTACAAGTGACAAATTCGAAGTGAAATTCCGAATCACAAACTGGAACGTTTTCCTTAAGTAAAGACTCTGCAGCAGTGGGTGAGGAGCTTAGAGATTTAGTGGTTGACACAGGAATCTCTGCAAAGAAATTTTCAAAGGCCGCGGCAACCTGGGAATCTGATCTAATTACATTGTCATCAATAGCAAGGCTGTAGTCACTACTTCGGTTGCATGACCTTCCTGTTTCGCTATTAATGACATTCCAAGTCATTTTAATAATGTTATTACTATTTTTAATTTTTGAACTCAAATAACGTGACTTGGCCATACTACAGACTGTTTTAAATATTTTAGAATAATTTTTAACATATAAATTAAATTCAGCAGTGTTTATACAAATTCGTTCATCATATAATTCATAAAGTCTTTTTCTACTTTTATGTATACCAATGGTGGCCCAGTCACTGAAGGAAGCGTTACTATTGACTGATAATGTCTTTGGAATGAATGTTTTATCAAATTGTGTGCAATACATATTAAAAAAATCATTATATTGTTTGTTAGGGTCATCATTAGTCAACAGAAGTGGTAATTTACTTAAGAGTTTAGTTTTAAATGTTTCTAAGCGTTTAGTTGTTTTTGGGTTAACAGTGATATCTTTTTTAATAACTTTTTTGTTTTGATTTGTAATAGTGATCAGCTGTCCGCAATGATCTGAGTCTATTAAATTAATCATTTCTTTGTGGTTTGGTATAATATCTGTATAAATGTTATCTAGGCATGTGGCACTAGTAGGAGTTATTCTAGAGGGCTCCAAAAATAGGTTAACAAGATTGTATGACTGAAACAAACTTATGATTTTAGTACTTAACCCAGAATTTTCTAACAAATTAACATTGAAATCACCGCAAGTGATGATGGACTTGTTTGTATTACAGATTTTGTGCAACACTTCATCCATAACCTTTTCAAAACAATCATACAATCCTGAAGGAGGTCTGTATACACTTAATATAATGAACTGCTCCAATTCTATACAGGCTATTTCAATTGTCCGCTCAACAGAGAGGCTCACAATGTCCTTTCGGTCCTTAAATTTAAGCTGGTTATGTACTAAAATTAATGAGCCACCATGTATAGCATTTACTCTGCTGAATGAACTACCAACCTGGTGATTACTAAAATTGAACATGAACTGGTGGCTTTTAAGCCAATGTTCTGTCATACAAAGAATATCTACATTATAACAATTCAGGAATAATTCTACTTCTAAGTCTTTGTTTAAAAAACCTTGAATGTTCTGATGCACCAGATTGATACTGTTTAATTTTTTTACACTTTCATTTGAGTTATTAATTGCCTTAGTTCCATTTTTGCTAGAGGTTGCCTCTATTGTCCTAATTTCTAATTTAAATGATGATTAATGTCATTAATTTTGAGCAAATTATTGACAGAACAGTTTAAAATATCTTTGCATTGCTCAAAAGGAGCAATTTGTTTAGCCAAAGTTTTGGCTGAAATAGAAAAAAAATATGATAGCGACATAGCTATCTGTCTTTTGAGATAGGTAGAAAGATAGTACATAACATGATTGTATCTATCTTTTGTCAAATATAAATTACTATTAATATAATAGTTTGTGTCAATTAAATGGATTAACTTATCATTGTAAGTTAAATTATGCAATGTCATGTTTATATCATATCTTAACCTATTTTCTTCCTGTGGCAAACTGTTACTATAAGGGAATGTAAATAACACAATTTTTCTTAAACTAAGGTTGCACAATGTTCTATGATATTGGAGCAATTCTCCTTTATTTAAATTTCCCCTATTTCCCATAAAAATTAATAAAGTTGTTTCCTGCTTAAAGTTACATTTAATAATTTCTTTCATAATATCAAATAAAGAACAACCAGGCATACAGTAATTTATTACAGAGTGTCCTGGATATTCATCTGTCAACAAGTGACCTAAGTCCTTTCCAATCTCATCACAAAATATTACAATATCATTGTTTACAATTTGTTTACACGGTATGAAGGAGCTATTAACAGAAGGAATTGAAGGAATTGGCAAATCAACACAGGGATCCGGTAATGTGGTATTGCATGTAGACAATGAATGCTCCGGTGTAGGCCCATGGGATGGTATTTGACAGCGATCACAGCTGTTAGTTTGTGAGTTCACCAGCTCATTCATTGCCAACACATATTCCCTCATCAGATCTTCAGAGGTATTATATTTGTTAGTCATTGATCTTAGTTTCTCCTGTAGATGGTCCAGTTGAGATTGCAAGTCCTGTGTGTCAATGTCGTATTTCCTAGTACTTTGCTCCAAATTAAAGGAATACATATCTAACTGTTTAAGTAAATTTAACCTTTCCCTGTTAAGTTTAACATTTTTGATAAAGAACTTTTGTCTTTTTACCATTTTTTGCGTTTTAACAATGTATTTATTAATTTTTATGTATTTTTTAAGTTTATTTTTACTAGTGACTACCCTCACTGAATTACATGATTTTGATTCATCGTCACCTGTCAAATCAATAGTGTAAGTGGGGTTTATGGCAGAAACCATTGACGGGGCAGTAGACACCAGCTCATTGAACAGACTTTGATTCAGCGAGGCGGTGATGTTATGATTTTTAGTCTCAAGTTGTGTAATCTGACTTTGAGCCTCATGTAGCTGCTGTTGTAATAAGTGTTTCTGGCTAAGAGCTTGTTCATACTCTATGCTACACTGGCTGAACCCGTCCACAACAACCTGGAGCCTATCCCGGGCTTCTATGGCATCAGTGTATTGAATATATAACTGAGCCATTTCATTTTTCAACTTCCTATTCATTTCATTGGCATCAAAGAGCACTCTTTCATTGTCATCTATTTCCTTAATTAGTTGGTCACAGGACTCCCTTGACGCCTTTAATAGGCTCAAAGCCTCACTAAGTTTGGACTCTTCGAGGCGAGCACGGGCGCTGCGAGTCATAATCATGACGAAGGATAGCTTTTATAAGGAAGAGAAAACAATTTAGAAGAGCTAGGTAGTTGTGACAGCAATTTGAAAGAGGATTAGTGTAAAGGAAAATGAAATTTAATAAAGTAAGAAGTTCTGTAACCAAACCAAACTAAGGTTATGTTTACGTTCAAAGGTCATTGGCTTCAACAAATAGCCGTATTAAAAGTGAACAGTGTAATTTATTTTGTAAAGAACGCAAACAAACAAAAGCAAGTAAAATATTAAGTATTGTACCTGATAACAAGATGACAATGCAAAATTCACTTGAGCCGGTAACTGTCACTCATTCACATTTAAATATTTACACTTATTTTGCACTTAGTAAGTGAATCTAATACAAAAAATTGATTATTGTTCTATTTACTTGATGAGTAATTGGAAATAGGCTTGAAAAACATACGAAATTAAATATTTAAGATTAAAATAACAAGAACAAATTCAAATCAGATGTTAGCTGTAGTGTTGCCACAGGAAAAAAAAAAAAAAAAAAAAAAAAAACTAATCTGGGCTTACAGTTTCTCATTATCTGGATAAGCAATGAATACCTACATACCGCTTCGCGCGCAGACTGCGCATCTGCGCACATATTAGGTAGCTAGGTACCACCTACTGCACAATTACTGCCAGGAAGACCGGATGGATCAAAAGGGTTCTGCTTGAGTAACGCAAGAATATTAGCTTCACGAAAATATTAGATCACGCTGTCTTAAAAGATTGCGATGCTGAAGACTTACCTACGCAAAGCATAGCACAATCTGCCTGTAACTTTCCCGCTGCTGGAACACAAGCCTCTCTGGGCAAAGCAGCGAGCTGCAATCCACCACGTGACACAGATGTCACATTTTGTTTCCTTTTATAAAGTATCACAGTTGGTGATGCTATGTTCACATTACAATCTAGCCTATTAGCTAGTAGTTAAGTAATTTAGTTATAACTTAAACTACGTATCTATAAAATTAAGAAATCGTCCAATATCGTCTTTCTTATTCACTTTATGTTATGGTGATGTCACAAATGCCTTCGAATTTATGGTTCTCTAACATGCCGTTTCCCCCGATTTAGAGCGATGCCACACGGGCGTTGCCAATGCGTTGCGTCGTTGTAGCGCAGTGATTTCGACGCAGTAATTACCACACGAGCGCTGCGATGACGTCACCGCTCAGGCGATGCGCATTGGCAACGCCCGTGTGGCATCGCCCTTAGGTATTGAATCTGTATGAATGACTTACGTATATTGATGTGGTATTTGCCCTCGCCCCTGATGGGCAGCACGAGGAGTTGTCCATCCAGCTTGTAGTCTCCAACCAGCTCCACGGTGCATCTGATCGTTATTGTCTGCTTGCCTTTGGTCAGGTCGTGCCTGTCAAGTGAAAACAAAAGGTATTTCACGATAAAGGTACAATTCCGAAGGCGAGTGGTTTCTGTACAGGCTGGCAGGGCTATCGCCACGCAAACTGTAACCAGTTTCGTCGGTTATCAAAAGAAAAACAGCTGTTTCATAGAAAACTGCAATACCTACGCTGTCAAAAATGTATGGAACAGCAACTTTTTTTTATAACCGTCGAAGAATCTCAATGCACACAATCATGGGTTCACAATCATGTACTGAATCTATGGTAACAGGCTGCACGTCGATGTCACCGGGTGGCCGGGTCTATAGGTAGGTACTAATTCTGTGAAAACGGCAATAGGCGGCAATTTCGCCATCTACGGAAGCATTTTCATAGTCACATAGAAATCAGGCGTTTCGCTGCGGTCTGTCCTCTGTCGTAGCGCTTGCAGCTTTGCCGCTACGGTTTGCAGTCGCGTTCGCCTTTACAATTGTATCTTCAAAGTACGGTCAGCAACAAAAGTTGGCTAAAACATGGTACTTGTACACGCAGACAATTGTTTCACACGTAGTGCGTTAGGTTCATAAGTCCATAGGAATATCATTAAGTAATAAACAAGTTAATTTCCTAATAACAATAGCTAAGTAGGTAGTAACTCACAAAAACGTCTTCCTGTATGAAAATCATTAAATTTTGGATGATAACTAGCAATTTTTTCGTGTTTAACGACTGCTTTGGAATTACAAAATTGGCTTAGGTAATTTCTTCTCTATAATTTTTCAGCAGGCAGCTCAAATGTAGTTTTTTTGGCATCACATTGTCTTTTACAGTTCTTGTATCAATTATATAATTATGACGCAGGTAAGTACCTACACGAAACTTAACAAACGTCTTGAGACGTTTTCAATCGCCCTTGATCTTTTGTCAAAGGAAGTTTATTTATCTACCTGCTATTTATAAGGAAATACTTAATCTCTAATTATATTATTAATTTTATTACTGGCGAATTACAGCCTGACATTACAATAGTTAGAATAGTACCTATTTTGCTAGAACTCTTTTGAGGTAAGTGGTATTTTTGTTTACTAAGAATAACTTTGATTTAAGAGTCTATTGTTATTTACATCGTCATAGTATCCGGTCATGGTAGTCTCAAGTCTAGATACCTACCTACTTCCACTATCTAAGCATATCGCAGCAAAACTAACATATCATTACTATAAAATTGGAATTGGAAAACTAACATATAGGAGGCATTAAAAAATAAACAATGCTACGCAATATTTTATTTTTCTTTTTTTCTGTACGAAACATCCTGTGTGTTAGAAAGAGTACCCTTTAGTGCAAACAAGGATAAAGCACAACCTCTTAAGAGGTCGATGTACTCATCATTATGAACAACTTTTACTAGGTATGGGACCAAACCTGAAATCGAGAAAAAAAGTCAGCTGTTCCCTACATTTATGTTCGCATAACTCGTCAAACAAAAACAAAAAAAAAAAAAACTAAAGAGGCAGAAACCTATAGAATTAAATATGATTCATAGTGAGGTACCTCCCTGCCTACACTCAAATCACAATGTTCTGATATACAATTACAGAAACAACAATAAAATTATTTTATATTTTATGTTTATGGTTCGTTCATGGCTTTATTCAGTCACAATGGCTGTCCTCGACATCGTAGCGTGTCATGCTCTAGGACAATCGGTAATGACAACTGAAGGAGGAAAATTAATTCCTAGATAAAAATGGAAACGGAGTTAAAGAAAAGGAAAGAAAATACGTTTATTTGCGGTAAATATGACACAGAAAAAGAACACAAAAAGAACAAGTTGGGGAAAAACTCACATATTACTATGGATTCAGTGCATGATTGTGATTATTCAAAAAACTTTGACTCGCTGCTGCTTTGCTTGCTTTTTTATTTGTTAAACATATAAAAATAGGTGTTTGAAATACAATACTTACAGAATAGAATAAAATAGGTAGATCTCTATGTTTTGCCGTTAACGGCGTACTTACAAATATCAAGTAGGTAGGCATACGATATTACAATTTAGTATTAAAGTTTTTGTTAAAAATGAAACGACAAGCTAACAGAGTGGGGTTGAAATTTATCGTGGGTTATTTAAAAAAATGCTGTTCAGTTATTTATTTATTTGCTAAATTTCATGACACAGTATTAAGACATGTATCCTGAAATGGCACTGCAAACATTTCGATCGCAGAACATTTTGTCGTGTTTTTGCAGTACATCTTGACCGCGCAGGTCTTGCCCTTTTCTATGAAACAGCACATTTTTTTTTTTTATAACCGACGAAACATTTCAAGGCGGTGGTCACAATCATCCACTGAATCCATGATAATAGGTTGCATGTCGATGCCCTGCCGCCCGTAGGTACCTATGTGAAGGCTTTTTATGTATTTGTCAAATATTGAGATGAGCCTTCTAATGGATTCAGATAATAACAAAGGTAAACCTGGATCCAAGATAGCTTTAAAGAGCTATCGAATTCCCTTCTATAGAATGTGGAATTCCCTAACCAAATCTAAGAACAAATCAAGGATCTCGTGAATCATAGTCGTTCTTACAGCCGCTAAACAAAAGATAAACAGCGTCCATCTAGCACCAACACGTCTAATCGACGAATCAATATTGACTATAAAAATAACTAGAAGCTCGGAAACCAGTCGCTTCGTGATGACTGCGAATTGCGGGAAAGGTCACATTGTGAGAATTTGCGTCACTTCCCGGTTTATCGACTCTCTAGGCCCAAGACCTCTGAAGGCAAGGCGGTTATCGCTCAACACCGGACATCGCTCCGGTGTGCGATGCAGCGGCTTTTAACTTTGACTATAGAATTTTGATTTGTATACTAAAACCGCAGTGTTATAACCACGGATATCTATGGTTATAACACACTGACACCGCATCTCCGTGCGGTCTACATTCTAAGTTAAAAACCGTAGCACCGCACACCGGAGCGGTGTCCGGTGCAGTGTGATAACCGCCTTAGTTTTAATCACCTATATAGGAGTGTTGACTACAATGGCAAGTTTCGATTATAGATAATGATGGGAAATGTAAACATGGCATCGTTACCTCGAAGGCACCAGGATGTTATCCTGGTGCCTTCGAGGTAACGATTACATCTACTACGCGGACACAGTGACACGCTACATACACAAATAACTAAGCTTGAAACAAGATATTGGTACACTATAAAATTAATATTTGACACACAAATCTTTAGACAAGCAATAACACCTAATAAATATCGCTGCTCTATGTCTGAAGATTTTTTATAACCCAACATGTATACTTTACAGATTTTTCATTCTGGTTAGTGAAAAATACATTTGATTCTCCTTATGACTTAAAATAACAAAAAGCCCAAATTAATAGGAGATACAAAATATGTAGAAGGTGCTTCTGGCACTGAATGGTGACACCATTTATGTTGGTTTTTGTTTGGTTAATTATTTAGTATCTTCTTACGACGTGTCTACCTCCAAGATACATGCCATTTCAAATGAGACTTGTAAGTAATAAGTACTGTATTGCACATACTCGTAACAATAAACGCAAGCAAGATTACGAAGTACTAATCTTTTGTTTATACACACGTTTAGTTGTCGAACAATGAAATGTTTGGAGGAAAACAGTTTCGATCGACCTGTGCGGCTGTTATTATGTAGCCACGTCCCAATGAAATTAGGAACTGTAGGTAACCTAATAAATTGAGATAAACGCACGATGCCCTGAACCACTGAGTACATTACTAGATAGGCGACATTCATCAGACATTCTTCTACTTAATAAAAATAATAAAATCACTCTCTTATAGACAAGACACAGCCCATTCCACTGGGCCTAGAAGCATCGCACGAGAGCTCGTTTTGTTACGAATGTTGTTATAGATTATTTTATATTGTAATAAATGTTTTGAACTGTTATTAAATATCATGTTCATACAAAATATATTTCTTATATTTCTATGGTGAGCACTAAAGAAGGATTTTTGAATATTTAAGCGTTAGGGTAGCCCGCGAAATTCAAATTTTCTTACGTTTTTTGCAAGTTGGCATCGAAAGTCGAATTTTGTGGGCTACCTTTAGCGCAACCCCCTAAGTGGTTAAATAGTGGTTGAACGTTTGTAACGAACTTCATCATTTTTGCCGACGGGAAATCCCGTCGGCCAGGCGCACGGCCTGTTACAAATCTCATCGGCCAGGCGCACGGCTTGTTACAAATCCTACCAGCCAGGCGCACGGCCTGTTACAAATCTCATCGGCCAGGCGCACGGCTTGTTACAAATCCCATTGGCCAGGCGCACGGCTTGTTACAAATCCTACCAGCCAGGCGCACGGCCTGTTACAAATCCCATCGGTCAAGCGCACGGCTTGTTACAAATCCTATCGGCCAGGCGCACGGCTTGTTACAAATCCTAACAGCCAGGCGCACGGCCTGTTACAAATCCCATCGGTCAAGCGCACGGCTTGTTACAAATCCTATCGGACAGGCGCACGGCTTGTTACAAATCCCATCGGCCAGGCGCACGGCCTGTTACAAATAACTGGCGAAATGGGGAACTAAACACCTCTGTCTAACCTTACCGGTAATAAAGGTATGATAATATGAAGCATTTAAAATGAAACTTGTACTCACTTAACAGCATCAACATGGCACCCCTTCATGCCAGTGACCGTGGTATCTTTGAATGTCAGCAATAGACCCCCCTGGTCCCCCTTGATCACATCAAGCTGCATGGGGTCCAGGGACTTGACCCCCAGCTCGGGGATGCCCACTGCCATGAATGGCACGGCTTTCTGTGCTGATGCCAGGATGCAGGCGTTGTCTCCAGACTTGCATGGTGATATGAAGGGAGCTGTCGGATACAAATGTGGTAAAATCGTTAGTTATTTGACTGCCGAGTGCCTGCATGTGTATTTGTAGTTTTTAACCTCGATACTCATAAAAATTATTTTGCTTGTGACGTTTAAACGACTATCCTTGAGTCCGGCCAAAACTATAAATTATTAATTAATAGTAATTTACGGTTAAAACGGCACTGCCCTGTTACGAGTACAGGCAGACAGACGGCGTAGCGTTAGGCTTAGTATTAGGGCCCCGTTAGGACACCCTTTGGGTACGGATCCCTTATAACGATTTAGATGAAATCTAACAAAATACTTCATCAGTTAAAACCTTTAATTGGTAGGTAAATGGAAAATAATCATCATAGAAACTAATCTTTGTAAATAAGAATAAAGGGTCTCCCTTGTTTTACCGAAAAGAAATTGCCAAATTATCACTTCCCAAACAAATTTTCGCATAATTTCATTTGCCAAATTATTACTTACCAAAAAATCTTTTTACAAATAATTGTTACGAAAACCTATGTTTGGCAAGTGAACGTTTGAACAATAACTTGTTCACCAACTAGTACTTTTACCATTTTTTATCTAGTCAAATATTTCAGTTGGTATAACATATTTTACGCAAAATTAAATAAGCCAAATATTTGGTGTCGTCAATTTTACAAACAGACAAACAAATTCTAAACAGGTAATAATAATGTTATTATAATTATATTATTTCTCTCGATAGCCTCCTAAAAATAATCTCTTTTTTCCATATTTTTTTCTATATAATCTAGTCGTTTCTGGCACTCGCCGGCCGCTGCCGCGGCACCGCTCGCTTCGCTCGCTCGGCTCGTGCGTAGGTGGTCACAGTTTTAACCTAACCTAACCTAACCATTTTTTAAAATTAATAACCTACTGTAACTAGTCCCATAAATAACCTAATGTCTAGTAACCATAAATTTGACTTGTTTCAGACAAATTCAAGCACATAAGCTTACAAAGAAATACGCAAATGACATCAAATTTAACAAACAAGTAAAATGTTTATTGGCTCAAACTCAGCTGAGGCGTGGCATCGTAGAATAAACATTCTCATTGATAAACACCACCCTGGAGTGTATCGCTTAATTAAAGAATTAATAAATGAAGTTTCTTCAAATTTAGCTGACATTGAGATTATACTATCAGGTGAACCGCCACAAAAAAAGAAAAAAAAAATATATGGATAAAGACGACAGAATTAATCGAGTTCTGCAACACAAGTCTGAATACTCCGAAATAAATCTGCTAATGTCCATTGCAAAAAATTTAAAATTGTAAGTTACAAATATTTTGTACTAGCTTTTGCTATTTTGTACTCGCGTTAGTAAATGATTACCTATATTAAAATAAAATTGCATTTTTAATTATACAATTCCCAAAAAAATCTTATTTTTGCCTTTATATTTTTTGTCATAACAAATCATTTGACTAAACGCTTATTGTCTTAATTTTGTTTGCTGTAATAAATCATTTGGTTAAAGACCAAAAGCCTTAATGACATTATTCTTGGTAATAATCTGCCAAGTAAACATTTGACCAAATGAAAATGTGCGTACTAAAATTATTCCAAATATTACATTGGTATAAAAAAAGGTTGCTAAAATTTGTTTGGGTAATGAAAATTTGGCAAAATCTTTTCGGCAAAACGGCAGGATCCCAAGAATAAACAGTATCAGCTACACAGATTTTATGAAGATAACGTTATTAATAGGCAGAACGTAGACGTCATCTGATCACTTATCAATAACTGACGCCATCTGACGCCATCCGACGTTATGATCAAGTCGTTGAAATCTATTCCTCGATTTCATTAACCAAGCAAATTACTTTAATTTAATATTTATTGGACAAAAAGCAATTACGAGTACTACATATACTCGGCTTTCACACAGGGTGACGGACATCGACGCGCAACTTGTTACCGTTGTTTCAGTACATGATTCTGGACGCCCCTGCGTTGATATTATTCATTGGTTATTAAAAAAATATTACTGTTCTATACATTTTGACTGCGCAGGTTAGGTATTGCAGTTTTCTATGAAACAGCAGATTTTTTTTGATAACCGACGAAATTTTATTATTATTATTTATTTATTTAAGGATTACCAACGAGATACATTAGGTACTATTATCTTTTACCATTATAGAAGTTGTGTGATAGGTATTCATTTTCCTGTAATGCACACTCAATTACAGGTAACCACAGCTTATACATTATCGAGTACACATGATCTGAATATATAATTAATGTATAACTATATTCAAAAAAACAATAAACATGCTAATAAGAAAACATGATTTTATAAACATTAAAAATTACATTTATAAAATAGGTACAATAAAACAATGATTTTTTTTTTAATAAATAGGAATTAAAAAGCATACTTAGTTTAAAATTAAATTATTAATTAAATTAAATTAGAAATGATAAATTATTTAATTATTAGAATGATAAATCAAATGCCCTCCAACCAAAAGTGCTTATATAGTTTATTTTTAAAAGTGCTAAGACTGTTATGATTTATATCGATTTCAATTTCAACGCTAGGGTGTTTAGAATCAAGAGTTGATTTCGTTGTGGTTCGTACCAAAGGAAGGGTATATACTGAGTTTTCTTCTGTTTTTGTAGCGTCGGCGTGATTTTGCACAACCGGGCGGCAACATTGAATATACATGGTGGCCCGTAGCAGGGACATCGTCGCGCAAACTTTATAGTGTACAAAAACAGAAGAAAACTCAGTACATACCCTTCCTTTGGTACGCCGTAGGCTCCGTAGCGTAGTCGTACTATTAGTTTAAAATTAAAACAACGTCTATTTATGTAATAGGCTATACTAATAGTGTTAGGTAGGTGACCTACCATAGTCATTAGGCTTTCATGAACAGCTTAGAAACACTTGGGCCTGGGCAATACAACGATAATAAAATAATACCTTTACGTTATCAAACAACTTAAACGAACGCAAGTGTAGGTTCATTTGCGGATTTTGCAGTGTAACAATTTAGTTAAATTCATAGAATATTACACAGGAAAGCGTTTTGGGAGAAAATTTTGGGTGGTAAATTTTAGAAAAAAATATTTTATTCACTTGCATATTATGAAAACAGCCATTATCAATACATTATCTAGCCATATTATGCAGTAATTTACGTTGAGTTTTCATGAATTATTTGCATTCCGTTCACAACAATATATTTTATTTGAGATTGAGATATCACAATAAAAGGTTCATTATTTTCAAAAAACACAAGAAAAATAAAAAATAAGAATGAAAGATTTTCACTTACCCAGCCCCGATTTAGCGCCTAAAATAACAGCTAGGAAGCACAAATACGTAAGTTTGCTCATCATACTGCATATAAATGTGTCACGGTGTTCACAGTAGAATCCTGCGCAAGTCTGATGACCGCCAAGTCTGGCCCATGCTTATGTATATAAGATGTGGGCACGCGCTCGACGTCATTCGTACATTGTCAACAGCACTGGGTTCTGACTACGTTAAGGGGATGTTTATGATTTTCTCTGCAGAATTAAACTGAGTATAATTTTTTTCGCTCTGAACACAGCAGATTTTTAGACCCTTCTGAAATAACACTCAAAGCAATTATTTAAATTAAACCATTTAAAGGTATTTTTAAATTGTCAAAGGAGTGGGTCAATCAGAAAGATGAAGCTAGCTTGCACATTGATCATATCGTACCCTTTTCTGTGGTAAACAAGCTGGTTTTTTGAGTTAAAGTTTTTGGCCCATTAGGTGTCTGTCGTTCCCTCTTCGCGGAGAAAAATCTGCTCTAGGATAATGCACACGGTAAAAATAAAATACTTTTGCCCAACAAAAACACACAATCATAACTTAACTTGAATTTAGGCAAGTTAAACGTTTTATAACATCTTTCTGTCTCTATCGTCTTCAAACGGTTGACAGAAATGGAAAGCTGTTTGAAATTCGTACTGAACCAAATGCAAATGGTGCAATTGGGCCTTAGAGTTGAATTCGGGAGAGAAAGAAAGCACTACAACGCGTGCTCCTGAGGCTGAGCCTATTTTCTCCTTCCATCTTTGTTTCCGTCGATAGTCACCATGCTGGCTTCTCCTTAAGAAACACAAGCAAGCACGTCGAACCACAACATGGTCGCGTCACCTTGATCTTGAAATTTGAACTGCGGCGAACAATAGTTGCTCCAACGAAACAGATTAACTGCACTTAACTGTGATTATTCCATTTTAAATTTTCTGATTTTTATTTCCTGGCATACAGGATACGGAAGATACAACAGCCGGTTATTGGTCCAAATGAAACTTTTACATAAAAAAGAATACTCGTAGAAATACATGGGGTGAATTGGTACGAAACTTCTAAACTAAGTAGGTATACCTAGCCTGTTGTCCACAAGCTCTCTAAATCGTTAATTATAATATAGTGATAGCATTTATACATATTCAGTTACTAAAATAAATTATATTCTATTAATTATTGTTTGATTTTTGGCAACTTTCTATAAATATTTTTAACGTTTTAATGCTTTTGAAGGTTCCGTATCCAAAGGGTGTCAACGGAACCCTATTACTAAGCCTCCGCTGTCCGTCCGTCTGTCAGCGGGCTGTATCTCATGAACCGTAATACGTAGACAGTTGAAATTTTCACAGTGTGTATTTCTATTGCCGACTAAAATGTACATATTTAAAACAAAAAATAATAAAAATAAAATATAGTTAAAAAAAGGAGGTCCCCATACAAGAAACATGTTTTTTTTTATTTGTAGTGTTAAAATATTGTACGGTGATGCGCAACCCTTCGTGTGCGAGTCCGAGTCGCACTCGACCGGTTTCTAAAGTTTCGTTCTGACCGACTCGACTTCTGCCAAAGGGATATGCAGGGTAATTGCGTAACTCACTATCAGTAGCAATGGGTTTCATTTTGACAGTTCAACAACATTCATTACGTTATTTACGTTGTTGAGCAGACACTTCTGTCGAACATATGGAGCAATGGATTAGCAAAATGATTCAAATTTGGAGTAATAGTGTGTTATGCAATTAGGGTGATGGACTACGAACTACGTGACTTAAGCTAAACCTTTCCCTGGTGTCGCAGTGAGAGCGGGTGCCCGGCCATTATAATGTAAATATTAGATATGTAGTAGTATACATTACTTGTAACTTGTAACACTTAAAAGTGACGTTTCACATGTATGTAAATATTTTATGTCAATGTCACCGTTCCTTTTTTTTTTGTCTGTCTATCTACTCTGCCCTTCCCCCGTTTCGTGTGCTCATACAATTTTATGTTGGAATGTATAATTAAATTAAATTAATATCATCCTTTGGCTAAAATACTATTTGTGTGGTTTATGGTGGTAAATAAATCTACAAATAGATTATCCACGTTTTATTTCGCCCGGGCTGAAGAACCTCACACACTTGCAACCCTGCTCTAATATTATAACAGTAAATATATATTTTAGGGTGATTTTATTGGCTACGTGATGGCGGCTGCCACCGTTTGACCTGTGCGACTGCATTATAACGGTCACTTGCAAACTACTTTTTTCCGTGGAAGTCCTTGGCTGCTGTCCATTTAGAAGAAGCTGAGGAGGATGTTTTGGTATATCTGTCTACCTAAATCACGCCAAAATGAACATTTGTGACAATCCGCGGCTAAAGGTACCTTGTGGTCGATATGGAGTTATGCATACGCTAGTAATCTGCGATTAATACGCTGTAGATATCAAAAAAGATCAACCTCCTACGATGTTTTGTTACGGAGATATATTTTTTTTTAAATTCTATTCGAAATTGTACAATTTCGAGAAACAGACATTTTAAGTTCAGTCACCTCGAACACTATGTTGTCGTTGTAAGTTAAATAAAAAATAATAACAGGGAAATAAATTTCAGATCTTATGCTTTGCGAAAAAGCAATAAAAAAAAATCTATATTTCTTGCAAAATTTACAAAACATTCAATATCTTCGAAACTATAAACGTCCATAAGGTACCTTTAGCCGCGGATTGTCACATTTAATCAATTTTGACAGATATAAGTAAGCGCAAGTTTACGCTAAATTTTACCTCTGTACCTTCAAGTAGACAACCTGATAACCTAGACCCATAAAAACATAGCTAATGTCACGCATGTCATGATTGCACGTAATTTAGGCACTTTTGTTGGTACGTCATCAAATCGCTCTCAGTAACATAATCTTGAGACGTTTTAATTACTCACCGTAATAAAACTGTGTGACCTACGAATTTAGCTCAAGTTCAGCAATCGATGTTTCCAGTTTTAATTTGATGATGATTTCAAATCGATTGTCATCTGATATTGATTTCATATTCAAAAACTGACTTCTTCTTATTGACCTTTCCCATGTTGCTTAGATGGTGAAAAATGGTTGGCTCTTCCTTTCTCATCTGTGTGGGTTTCGGGTTATCATTCCATTCGTTTACCTATTATAATCCACATCCCATTGATACCTAACTGTGCGATTCTGTAACCATCTCACCGTGAAAACTTGCGTGAAGTGAGCGTGGAGTGAGCTGTCAGTGTCATCCCACCTGATCCTAGGGATTGACTAAACAAACATTTACAATCATACTCATGACAACAAACAACTTTTACTATGGGACCAAACCTGAAATCGCGAAAAAAAAATCAGGTGTTCCCTACATTTTGACGACTCGTACGAACATAAATGTAGGGAACAGCTGATTTTTTTTCGCCATTTCGGTTTTGGTCCCATAGTAAAAGTTGTTTGTTGTCATGAGTAGAATCATGTGTTTAAGTATCGATCATTAATTACCAGTCACCCTAGATAGTACCAGAAAAAGTTATAAAATAAATTTGCTCTCTTTATATAGTGCAGGTAAGGCTTGCTTGTAATTAAACCTTGATCTTTAAATTGCATCTACAATAAACATTAATTTGTTTCCATTGTCATCTAGTCATAATAAAACCGTTCTTATGAACAATTATTATAATTCGCTGTGAACGCGTTTGTAATTTTGCACAACGTTTGCATGGATGGTGATTCAAATAGACTATTAAAAAGGTCTACTTATTAGAGCTACGTATAGTACCTATAGTCCTCTCCTCCGTACCCGGCGACAGCGACCCAGACAATTTTTTTTTCCTTTCGTGATCCCTCTGATGACTGGCGAAACCAAATTTGGTCATGAAAACCCGGTCACTTCGTGTACAGCACAGCTAATCACTAATCAGCATCATTGTCTGTGTCGGTTTAACTGACCCGTTGGTCTCGTGGTCGCAAAAGTCATGGGTTCGATTCCCAGGTCGGGCAGTGTTATTGTGTTTATCCATTAGGAATTGCTCAGTATCAGCCCGGAGTTCGGAGCTGGCGGTGTGATACCCGCGTGTCTCGGATAACACGGTCCTGCGCCTGATCGCCCTCCGGTCGTGTCGAATTGCCGTCCCATCGGTCTATGAGAGTGAGGGAAGAGTAAGAACCTGTGCCTACGCACGCTCTGCGCCCTATGAAATCACCCGCGCCGAAGGCTGGTCTCCGCTGAGATTAGCCGCCATGACCGAAGTACACACTCTTGAGATCTCCGCTTTACGTGTACACAATTATAGCTTTCTAGTACTGAGAGCCTCGGAGCTAAGCTGCGGACGAAGAGACGGACATGGCGAAACTATAAGGGTTCCTTGTTGACTACGGAACCCTAAAAAGGATGCTTGAAAAATGTACAATGACAGAATAAATATTCGAGAAATCCAAATAAGAAGTCTTTTATTGAAGAAAACAATAAATTCCCTTGACTGATAACTTGATAAGTTTCTCATTAATTCAGTCTATATTTTTTTTAAAGCGAATTAAAATAACGCACTTGAATATTTTTCTGGTCAATGCTCTTTCCGGATTGTGCCTTGAATAGGCCAATTTAGAGGCTGATATAATATTATTAATTAGTCCGTATTTACTTAGGTAAATATTTTATTTATTAGCAAATCTGTGTTGTACCTACCTTGAGAGGTTATTCCCCAGTTGTTCTTAATTAAACAATGCAATTTAAAGTGTTTGTGCAAAAACCTGAATTGATATCCAAATAGATTCCTACATCAACGATGCATAGGTATAATGGGTGTAATTTATCTATAATATTGTATGTATTTAGAATTATATATGTATGTTTATCAGTTGTCTAGTACTCATAGCACAAGCTCTGCTTAATTTGGGACTAGATGGCGTTGCGTGAAAGTTGTGGAATATTATTATTATTATATGCTAATTATCGTTGCGTTGGCTTCCTACATTTGTAAGTAGATATGTTAAAAAAAACACAGAAATTTTTGATGCGGATGAGTTCTAGATCTTAACACGACGGTGTGGTATGAGACTCATACCACACCGTCGTGTTAAGATCTAGACGTCACTTGTGGTGTTAAAACTCATACTATGAGTTTTAACACCACAAGTGACGTCATTTTAACTTTACTCGGATGGGGAATGTTGTGTTTTAAATAAATAAATTACTGACGAATGTTATACTTGCCATATATTACATAAATAAACAAAATACCTACAGTTAGGAGTAACTCATAAACTCATAAGTGTATTTAAGCACATTCATGCAGGTACAGAGGCGGACTTAATGCCACCATAGCCATAACCATCCCGTCCTTTATTTTAAATCACACTTCACATTGAACTTAATGTGAAGCTGTAAAGATTTTAATGTTAAGAAAACACGATTACTTCTGTTTGTAAGTAACAAAGTTGGCGGTTATAAAAGTTTTTTCCACCACGTATGTATACGTAGGTACAGTCGCCAATATTTGCCTGTAGGTATATAGGTGACATAGGTTTCTCCGAGCTCCGCGTCGTGACGTCATAGTACTCACAATAGTCATTAGCATATTAAATCGTAAAATGTGTGCTTGGTAGTGTGCCCTGCCAAGGTTGACAAAACTAGATATTGACTGAGAGCTCGCTTGCTTAGGTATACAATATGTAACGTTAAATGCGCAAAACCTCAGACACCCCAACTGATTTTTAATTCAATTGACTTATTTCACAGAGAAAATAAGTCATTAAAAAAATTGTACAGGTTTTATGTGCTGTTTTAGTTTTACTGGCCATTCTGATCGTTTCTTGCGTCTGCGACGACGCTTTATCGAGGGAGGAGTCGTCACCGGGCCGCTGCGCCGCGCTGACATTGGCTTGCTTGACCTATTAATAAATTGACACGGCAACGTTTTTAATAAAGATTTTTTGAAAAATGTGACCTATATTAAAAAGTGGTTCAATTAATTCTGCTCGTTATTCTGATCAAACTATTTTCAGGTTTTGCGCATTTAACGTTACACGTTGTATACAAGGTGAAACTTAAATAACGCACAACCTCGTAAGTGGGCATTGTACTCATCATTATGAACAACTTTAACTATGGGACCAAAACAGAAATCGCGAAAAAAATCAGCTGTTCCCTACATTTTGACGAGTTATGCGAATATAAATGCAGGGAAGAGCTGATTTTTCGAAAGAAAAAAAAATCAGCTGTTAACTACATTTTGACGAGTTATCCGAACATAAATGTAGAGAACAGCCGATTTTTTTTCGCGATTTCAGGTTTGGTCCCATAGTAAAAGTTTTTCATAATAATGAGTACAATGACCCCTTAAGAGGTTGTGCTTTATTTAAGTTACACCTTGTATATAAAAAAAATATATTATACATGAAAAATTATTTTTGTATTTAATAGGCTGATTATTGAGGAAGGCCATAGGCTCTTACCCCGTACTTAACATCACGCTAGGGCCTTTAGGAGCCGAGGAAAAACAAAATAATCAGAAAGAACGCTAAACGAAAACGAAGTAACAGCTAGCGTTGAAAAAAGCAGGGAAAATTTCCGTTTTTTTCCAATTCCGTTGTTTTTTTCAATGTTTCATTCCCGGAACTAGCACTTAAATTGATAAAACTATTTATACAACTGACAGCTAGAATACTAGATGCACAACAGGGGGGCGGAGTTAAAGCATAGAAAATCCTAAGTTAAATTTACGGATTGAAAAAAAAAAAACTTTCCCGATTCTTTCATATTTTTCGGTTATATTAAAAAAAACACGTGAAATATAATACTGGCAAATTTTCTTGAAACTATAGAATGAAACATTGAAAAAAATAAAATAAATAAACAAACGGAATTGGAAAGAAACGGGAATTTTCCCTGCTTTTTTCAACGCTAGTAACAGCGCGGGCGGCCGATGCACTGCGACAGAGTAGCTGGGAGAACCAGAAATCTCATGCGGACTAAGTCGCGGGCAGAAGCTAGTCTTTATAATGATATGTTTGTGCTTGTGCACTGGCTGTCAGTGCGACAGTCAAACGAGGGGTTATCAAATGATTTTTTATTTTGAGCAATGTAACAATATTGAGTAAAAGAAGAAAAGGTCCTAGGTTTTGTGAAAAAATGACGCAATTGTAATTTTAATAAGGTAGTTTTGCTTTATTGTAAAAATACCTAAGCACTGAAATAGTTGACACAAGTACCTGCTTACGTTAGAGGTCGCGAAGACAGATAGAATCTTCAAAAATCCTTAGCCTCCTTAAATGGTGTTATCTCAATGTTGAGTACTCGTACGTTTAATGTTTTAACGTTTTTTGAACTTCCTTTGTGAACATTTGTTGCGATCATATAAGTGCTTATATTGAGGTAAAATCATGCGTCAGATGGATGAAACAGTCATAAAATAATAATGCGTGCAAGTTATCACGTAAACCACCCATATTTTTCTTCTAATTCCGTAATATGTAAGTTACGGAATTATTTCAATTTGAACAGATCCGTTGGTATGGATACTTTATCACTGCCAGCCTTTTCCCAAGTATGTTGTGGTCGGCTTCTAGTCTAACCGGATGCCGCTGAATAGCAGTATTTAACATGGAGCCTAACTGACGTCCACAACACAGTTACTGGGTAATACGATACCCCTTGGTAAGACTGGTGGTCAGACTTCCGGGCTTCCGACGACCCGTAACGACTGACAAAGCTCCACGAATGACAGCCGGGACGAACGGCTTAACGCGCTTTCCGAGACACGCTTGGGGTCTCAGTATTTAAAGATTCATCCTTCCACGGAACAACCGCGGCAAGCGTAGCTTAACCTGATCGATCGACTCGTGCGGCTATTATTTTTATTTATTTATTTATTTATTTTAGCCACAAGTCCCCACTTGGGATACATTATAATATAATAAATCAAACTTTGCTCTAATTTTTCTGTTTATGTTTTCCAACATTTTCATTATATACCTATTCGCTATTATTTCTGCCTGTGTTTACTCGTGAATGGGCAAACAATAGTTGTGAAGTATACAACTTCAACTACTTATGTACTTATTTATGGTTAGATAACAGCGTACTTATAGGTTTGGTACGAGCGAGTGCTATTGCCACGTATCTACAGTCGACCTTACAGTTATTTTGGCTTTAGGAGACAGATGATAAAAAATAATTATATAGAATCCAACGTACTTTCTGCGGTCTGCCCTTTAAAAAGAACTGAGGAGGTTCTCTGTTCCTTCAGAAGCCAGCAGTGGGCCAGTGGCTACAATCGTCGTCGTCCTAAGCCTTTTCTACAGTCTATTCACACAGTTAAGTCACCTCCGTCTTTGCATCACTGTCAAAATCACAGTGGTCTTTATACTCCTAAGATTATAAGGTTAGATTATAAGGTTGCTGCTGTCAGAGGTTAAACAACTGTGTACGGACAGCATGTCGATTCTGTAAAAATCTCACCGTGAAAACTTGCGTGGAGTGAGCTGTCAGTGTCATCCCACTGTTGCTAGGGATTGACCAAGTAAACATTTACAATCATAATCGAGATTTTAATAATATTTTTTGTGCTAATCCTATTGATCATTTTATATAATTTCAAAACTAGTATTTTAGTTGTCAAAACATTACTGTTTTGTGGGGTTTTAAAATAAAATAGCAAAACAGAAAGTCAGAATATAAATTTTGTTTTTTTTTTTCCTAGATTAGTCCTTATAAATGGACTAGTCTCGATAATGATTGTAAATGTATTCTTGGTCAATCCCTAGTATCAGGTTTGATGACACTGACAGCTCACTCCACGCTCACTTCACTTAAGCTTTCACGGTGAGATGTTTACAGAATCGTACTGTACCTGTCTACGGCTGCGCAGAGCAAAATCTTTCTTCCTCTTTTTAAGCAAACGTTACCTTTTCCTTTTACATCAAGGTAGTAGGTAGGTACTAATTATCTCGTAATGTACCTATCCTAATACTGTTTAGATCATACCTAATTATTAAATCTAAGTGCGTCGTACGTAGGTAACGAGGCAATAGTTCAAGGCAGTTTAATTTATGTACGTATGCTTAACATTTTTTGTGACGAACTCTAGTCAAAAAAAAAAAAAAAACTTCAACAATAGTAATGGCAACCACATAATTAACTACTAGGTACAGTCAGGGACATTAATTGTTTATCGAATTTACACGCTAGCTACGCCTATTTGCGGCTTTGTAGCCATTTCATATAGCTGTCAAAGAATGACAATTAATTTCCCTGACTTTTACAATATAACAGCTTTATTCTATAACAAGTTTGTTGATGGGCACTTTGTCGAACAGCTTGGTGGACTCGATGACCAGCTTGGAAACGATCGCCTTGACGATAGGTGGCGCCACCTCTTGGAAGATCTCGCGCCAGTTGTTGTTCGCAAATTGGTGGACTGCGTCCGCTGAAAAACAAGAAAAAAAAAACAAAAATTAATGATGTGTTTGTGATGCGACGCTAAGTAGTGACCAGCCATCATATACAGAGTGGCAGGGAGGGACATCGTCGCGCAAATAGTACTCATGAATTTTCAGCACACAATTCTAGACGTATTCTAGCGTAGACATTTTTCTTCGGTTATTAATTAAAAATACAGATGTTTCATAGAAAAGTGCAATACCTACGCGATCAAGATGTATGGAAAAGCTATTTTTTTTTTTAATAACCGACGAAAAATTTCAACGCAGCTGCATCAATCATGTAGTGAATCCATGGTAACAAGTTGCGCGTCGATGTCCCGCTCCACCCTATATTATGTTTTTCCAACGTAGACTGCATTTTTGCATGAAAATAATAACACCTTTTAGAGCGGCTTTTGGTTAAGCATGTAGAAGAATCCTTCCCTATAGTGAAGAAGGCACGTAGATCCATTATGGTTCGAATCACTCGATCATATTCTTAACTGGGATCTATATCACCCAAAACCACACCACCCAAAGGTTGACTGGTAGAAAATGCCTATCTGTACATTTATGTGCTTGAAGTATTAAATAAATAAATAAATATCACTCATTGTTCTCACGATTCACGTCCTCTCTAGATTGGCAACTTTTTTACATATACATATTAGGTCCTTATCTATGAAATTGCCGATTTTTGATACTGGCTATTGTGAAGATCGATGAGAGAGATCTGGTTATTTTTTCATTCTATTTAGAATTCCAAATTTAAATGAATTTTATAATATGGGTAGAATGACATTTTGTCTTTCAAAATCAGCCGGTCGATTCTGTAAAAATCTCACCGTGAAACCATAAGTGAAGTGAGCACTTAATAATGTTAATCCCTAGCTAATGACAGCTCACTCCACGCTCACTTCACCCAAGCTTTCACGGTGAAACGGTTACAGAATCACACGGTACTTCTTTATTTGTTTTCCCGCCATTCGATTTTTTTTTAATATCGCTGTTTCTGCAACAATGGAAATGTCGAAATTGCGCGCTATTTTCGAATACTTCCGACTTCCGTCGTGGCACCAACCCAGTACAGACAGCACGTAATGTTAACGACGTGTATGGTACCGCATGTGAATGGTAATAAAAAAAAAATGATTTTTCTATGTAATGTAAAATGGCAATTTCATAGGAATTATGAGTAACTAGTTTTTGCGCGCGGCTTCGTCTGCGATCCAGGATGAATGTCCTTACCCAGGTCATGTCCTGTGTGCCAAATTTCATCGAAATCCGTTCAACTGAACGGACAAACAAACCAAACCACATTCGCATTTATAATATTAGTTCGGATTTACGTTGGTGTACTTACACAGCTGTTTGTTCCCATTGAACAAGTTCTTGAACCTGAAGTGGGCTCCCGTCTCCACCTCGGAGGTGTAGTGCCAGTTGTTCACCACCCAGTACTGGTCGCCGTCCCTCGTCTTCTCCCCCATTTGCAATTGGATATTGACCAAAATGTCACCTGAAATGATATAGAGGGAGTGAGTGGGGATGCACTGAAAGAGCCACTGCGAGTGATCATTTATTTATTTATTGGAGCTGTCACTCCGCTGTGGTGGTTCCTTAAGGTACAATGTAACTGACAGTCTCGTGTTTAGTGTGGAATAATAGTTTACGCCCGTGGCTTTGCCCGCGTCGTATTTCAATAAAAACTAGCCCACGTCCTTCCTCAGGACATAGACTCCCTCTTGTCTTCTCTGTTTCTTAATGTCCGATGTCCCTGTACATTATGTAAATATTATCTTAAAATATCAGATTTAAGGGACTGTAATACTCAACTTTTACTATGGAACCAACTCTGAATCATGAAAAATCTGCTATTCCATACAATTTTATGGGATTAGTATTATACTTCTGAATGGAACAGCTGGTTGTTTTTTCATATTTTTTATGAGTTGATCCCATAGAGAACTTATAAACTAATAATATGAGATACTCGCGGATCTTGATGGTGTATCTGCCGCTGCCCTCGATGGGCATGATGAGCAGCTTCCCCCCGAGGGTATAGTCTCCCACCATCGTCACCGAACACTTGAGGTCCAGGTCTGTTTTATGTGCGTGACGTCTGGAAAAGAGCATACGATCATATTATGCAATTTAGGTATGCATAATCAGATTATAGCAGACTACAACTTGACATATTCCTGTCGAAGATGCAAGAGCCACTTTTTTATAGCTGCTAAATCTAAGTTTAATTACCAATTCCGATGAGATTTTATGTCCTGCTCTGAGTCTCTCTAAAATATGATTGTGCTACTCGATAGGAGCTATCTGCATGTTGTTCTTCTAAACGAGTGAGTTATCACACTACAAAGATATCATAATACAAAGGTGGTATTTAAAGATTCTCTTTATTTAACCTCTGGTATGTCGGAGCGTAGACCTACGCGCCAAATTTTGTATCCGTAAACTGTCGGAACGTATATCTACGACAGACCAGAGGTTAAGTTAGCTTCAATGTTTTGTTCTGACAATTACGTAATTCGATCTAAGAGATGAGTAACTGTGTCAAAGTATGATCATGTTATCAAAGTTAATATATTTTTATACTCCACTCAAGAAAATAACCTCTTAATAGGGTTTTAATTTACAGAAGTATTAAGACATCATTATACAGATAAAGATTGAAAAAACCTATTATTACAATGAAATAGGACACGTGCACTATTCATTAGACTATTATTTAAAAACGAAAGAATTAATACTAATGATAGTCCATAGGAATAAGACAATAATAGGGTTTGGAAAAGAGATGACATGTCACTTTACATGATTGGAAAAGAAATGACATGTTACTTTATATGACTCGAAAAGAGATTACATGTTACTTTACATGACTGTAAAAGAGATGACATGTTACTTTACATGATTGGAAAAGAGATGACATGTTACTTTACATGATTAGATGACTTAGATCTGTTATTATTGTTGATTAAATATGCAAATACATTGCGTTTTAGCGTTTATCTTTCTTGTAAGCAAAAAATATTATGTCATACGGATAAAATCCGCCCGCTCAAAAAAAAAAAAAATATATATTATGCAATTGTTAATAATTACTGCGTCATAATTATTTGTCCGGCTAGTAGCGTGGTCATTTTTTGTTCAAAATTTGCAGTGATCACTGTTGTTATGGCTTCTAACGTAAATAAGAAACTCTATTGACATCGTCGCGTAGCGTCAAATTGTGAAGTTTATGTTTCCGAAGGGACTCACAGCGGCCGAAGCCCATCGAAGATTGGTCAGAGTAATGACGTCAAATGCACTCTCTCCAACTACAGTAAAAGAGTGATACCGGCGCTTCAGGGCTGCCAACTATGATGTTTCGGAACATCGTGGAGGTGACCGTAAATCTGGACCTGAAACTGAAGAACGCTTGAAGGTAATCTAAAATGCTTTCCAAAAGTCTAGAGCTTGGTCAATTACCTCGCTGTCGGCTCACACTGGCATACCTAGGACCACTTGTTATAAAATTATGAAAAAAATACTCAAAATGCGCAAAATTAACACAAACTGGGTCCCGCACGAATTGACTCAAGACCAGAAGGATCAGCGTGTGGACTATGCAACAATTAATATGCGTGCATATAACCAGCAGCCAAGCCGTTTAAAGCATACATTGACTATTGACGAAACTTGGATCAGCCTATACCGACAACCTGAGAAGAACCAAGCCAAACAATGGCTTTACCAGGGCGAAACACAACCAACAGAGGTACGAGCAGCAAAGTTTGAACCTAAGTTCCTGTTGGTGCTAGCGTGGGACGACAACGGCATCTGCTATTATGAAATATTGGGTCATAACTAAAAAATTAATCACCAACACTACATTCAATTTTTAAAAAATTTGATGAACAGTTGGGCTCCGGACTGTA
The DNA here is from genome assembly GCA_949629135.1 of Eremobia ochroleuca. Classification (NCBI taxonomy): domain Eukaryota; kingdom Metazoa; phylum Arthropoda; class Insecta; order Lepidoptera; family Noctuidae; genus Eremobia; species Eremobia ochroleuca. The sequence continues at coordinate 20,946,529 of OX451394.1, forward strand.
AGCACTTAGTGTGGCTGTTGGATGACAATGCTCGGCCTCACCGTCACTCCGCTGTGGACGAGTGGATGAGTGCACGCCGCACTGAGCGTTGGGCAGCCGCCCTATTCTCCCGACATCAGTCCGTGTGACTATGGGTCATAGATAATACATATATAAACTGGAATAGATGCGTCACTGATAAATCAGTCGTTTTATTTGCCCGCCCTCTCCGCTAGATGGCGCTAGTTTTTTTGTGGGCATGTATATACGTACATACTTACTTATATTATACATAAAACGGCTGCAGTGAACGAGAAAATAGAACACTCGTTGAAGCCGCTCGCGCTATGATGTATGCGCACGATGAGCTGCCAACCGCATGTTGGGCAGAGCTCATAAGTACAGCAGCATATGTAATCAACAGAACAGGGTGTACGCCTATAGACGGTAAATCACCATATGAATTGTGGAATAACAAGAAGCCAAAGATTAGTCATTTAAAAATCATTGGGAGTCTTTGCTACGCCCACGTACCCAAGCAGAAGCGTAAGAAACTAGATAAGAAGGCTGAAAAATGTTTTTTGATTGGCTATGATGGTGATGACGGGTACCGTCTTCTGAATATTAATAATAATAGATATTCACTGGTGCGTTCAAGAGACGTCGTATTTCAAGAAACAGCAATCGGTAAGACAGATGTCAAAGAAGATGTTAAATTGGAAAAGACTCATACAAACGATTCTGAAATTGAAATATGTCTACGAAGACCAGTGAATCCAGTTGTAAGGGAGGAGGATAGTCAAAAGATTCAAGATGTAAGGGAGGAAGAAAACGAAAGCACAGAAGTTTTTGAAGAGTGTATACCTCCTGAATCATTTGAAGACATTCCTTACTACAGGAAAAATTACAACAAATCAAGATGAATCTTCGGAAACTCAAAATGAGCGAAATGAAGTTGATGATGAGGAAAACGATCAGACATTACAAGAGCGTCTTGAACCAATAGATGAGATTTTGCCAGATATTGAAATAGAGAATGAAGGAAGGAGAACTCTACGAGACAGATCACAGCTACGACCACCAGCAAGACTTGATGACTACGTTATGCTGTCCATAGATGATGGAAAGGAAATGAATGAGCCTACATCATACAGCGAAGCATTACAGAGTCAAGACCTTGCATTGGTTACAGGCAATGAAAAGTGAGATAAAGTCATTACAAGATAATAAGACTTGGACTTTAGCAGATTTACCAAAGGGTCGAAAAGCTATATCATGCAAATGGATCTATAAGTTAAAAACAAACGCTGATGGTACGATCGATAACTACAAAGCAAGGCTTGTTGCTCGAGGTTTTATGCAACAACAAGGAGTGGACTATGATGAGACATTTAGCCCTGTTGCAAAGATGACGACAATCAGATCGGTCATAAGTGTTGCGGCAAACGAAGGTCTGACACTCACACAATTCGATGTTTCAACTGCATTTCTGAACGGTTGTCTAAAAGAAGAGATTTTCATGAAACAACCTGAAGGTATTAATGACGGGACAGGTCGAGTGTGCAAGTTGAAGCGTAGCCTATATGGGCTAAAGCAATCACCAAGATGTTGGAATAAGTGCTTTGTGGATTATTTGACGTCTATAGGATTTCAACAAAGTCAAACAGATCCATGCATGTTTATTAGAAAACGAGCACACAATAAAATCATCTTGGTTCTGTATGTTGATGATGGACTTGTAGCAGCAACAGATAAAACGAATGCAGATAAGTTTATGGCAGAGCTAAAGCGAAGGTTTAAGATAACCACAAAACCTGCAGATTACTATCTGGGTTTACAACTGCAGTATAAAGGTGATGGCTCTATAAGCATAACGCAAAAGCACTACACTGAGAAGCTGTTAACTCGTTTTAGCATGAGCAACTGCAAGACAGTCACTACACCAATGATCAGAGACTTTGAGCAAGGGCAGTCAGATAAAGAGATAGACGAGATGATTTATCCTTACAGACAGGCTGTTGGTGCTCTTGCTTATCTAATGGTAGGAACGTGACCAGATATCGCCTATGCCGTTGGTATTGTATCAAGAAACTTGAGAAACCCTTCCAAAGAGGATGTACTGAAGGTTAAGCGTATAATGCGCTATTTAAAAGGTACATCAGATTATGGTATAACATACAAGAAGAATTTTAAGACGGGAATACTGGACTGCTTCAGTGATTCTAATCATGGAGGAGATCTTAAAGATGGACTCTCAACAAGTGGGATACTTTGCCTATATGCTGGAGGAGCAATATCTTGGGCAAGTCGAAAGCAGACATCAGTAGCTATCTCTACGACGGAAGCCGAGATTGTCGCAGCAAGCGAAACAGCACGCGAGATAGTATGGCTGAAAAGGCTTTATAATGAAATTTCCATCCTGAAGAAAATCCCTATTTTGCAAATAGATAATGACGCCGCAGTCAAACTGGCTCAAAATCCAGAATTGCATAGAAGAACAAAGCATATTGCGCTAAGGCATTTCTATGTAAGAGAGCTCGTTACAGATGGAATAATCGAAGTAAAACATGTAGGGGCAAACCTACAGAATGCAGATTTCTTAACGAAGCCTCTCAGTAAACCGTCGATTGTTATTATAATGGATCGAATAGGTTTAGGCCGCCTGTTAAGTATTTCATTTTATTTTATGAACTACACAAAAAGGGAGGATGTTGAAAATAAGGTTGTCTACATTTTCTCTATGTTTTTTTGTAGTAGTCATGGTAACGAAATAATAAAAAGATGTCAGTTGCGAGTTTATTAAAACACGTTTATTTATTCTACATTAATTAAAATATTCACCTCAACAATTATATCCATTAATACATACGTACATACCTACATATATCTATAGTTATAACGATAAATAATTGTTCAGAGTGTTTAAAATGTGTAAAAAATCTACTAAGACAGAAAACCACATGTTACAAAGTAATTTAGGTATCCCATTGTGGTTTTCTGGCTTAGTAGATTTATTACACAGTCCATAAAAGCTAAAAACAAAGAAAGTAAATATTGTTTAATCTATTTAATCATCAAACATCAAAATCAGAGAATTGCCTACTTTTTCTAGTCCGTGTTTTTCCAGTTATAATATATTATGCAATCTTCAGCAATGTTTACATACATAACAAAAAGGGTTGATCAGGTGAGGAGTATGAGCCAGTGTCCGTACGAAATAGGCAAATCACAATAAAAACAGCACTATCAGTCCGGAAAACACGCTAAGGTCAGTAGAAAACTAGAAAATCAGAGGATCAGAGAAAACGCAACGAACTCGAAAAGAAAAATTTGAAATCTTTTGACAGTTTGCAAATACTTGCCATCAGTGCTGCCATTGCAAAATTGTATAGACTGGAAAATTGTTATCATAATAAAATAGTTTTTGGTTTAATTTAAAAAAATATACATTTAACAATTACTTTTATGTTGATTTACCTTTTTTTCTATTTATTATAAAAAGAAAATTTAAGAAAATATGTCCATTAGGTTCAGTAGCGTCATCTAGTACAGTTTTAATGTATCTGTGCAAGTTATTTCACACGTCCTGTACGTTAGATGACGCTAGTTTCCATACAAAAAAAAAATTCAATAGCAAGTACGGCACTGTCACCCCCATGCTATGGGTGCTTCCATCAGTTAAAATGCAACATAGGGGGCGTTGTTTATTCTGACCTCGGATCCTTACGGGCTGCCCTAGACAAGGAGATAAAGGCTGGCAACCAAGATGGAACCGGAACAAAATCTCGGATCTGGTCCGTTAGAAAATTACCTGAGCGCTGGCAAGCAGTTATAAATTCTAAAGGCGATTATCTCTAGCTTATGTTGCTATAAATACAAAAAGAAACAAAAAGCTTTTTGTTTTATTTAATTTTTAGTGTGGGTGGATTTGATCCGAATGACCTAATATTAATACGTATGCAAACGATTGTTTTGTATTCCAGACTAAATCACGCTTGTACGCCCGGTAGGGTTGGGCAGAGGTGTAGTTCACCTATATTTAACCAATTATGTTTAAATCCCATGTATCATCAACCGGGCACAAACCCAGAGTCAGGGCTGCTACTGAGAAATTTCAGATGGAAAAACCCAATAACACTTTGAGCGACCCGGGAATCAAACCCACGATCTCATGCTCAGCAGTAGGGGAAGTCAGCTCAAAGCGGCCATAGGAGGCAAAGCGGCCACGCTTCATTTTTCGGGTATTTGAAATGATAGCGTAACTTTGCCATTCTGGACGCATAACCAAACCTCCCGCCCCGCGCCAGTGAGTCATTCATTAGCGGTGAGAACGAATGCGTGGCTCTAGTGACGACAAATGTTTTTTTGTGTGTTTTGTTAAAATAATACAAGGTAAATTCAACCTGTTTTGGTCAAAACTGTTTATATTTAAATGATTTCATTACACATTTAATGTTACTTATCTATTTGGCCTTTTCTGTGTGGTATTTGCTTCGAAATATAGTAAATAATGTGAGTGAAATTAATTTTTTAAATAAAATGGCCGAAAAGGGCAAAGCGGTTCGGGCAAAGCGGTCAGTTGGCCGCTTTGCCCTTACTTTCATATTGTGGCTGCATAGATAATGCTTAATTATTTTGCTTAATTATTTTGTATAACTACAAAAGAAAAACAGCCCAGGCACCCTGGGACGAAGCTACGATGGCCCGATCAATTAAAGGGGTAAAAGAAAAGCGCGAGTCAATTAAATCCATCGCAATAAAATATGGTAGCCCTCGCACAACCCTGAGAAGACACTTAAACACTGGATCTGCCATAAAAAACTTGGCAGATTTACCACAGTGTTTACACCACAGCAGGAAGAATTAAGATTTAGAGGAATAATTTGGATAGAAAACTTTAAGACTGTTGAAAGGCTAAGTAAGAGAAATAATTGTTGATTAATAACAACTGTTGTTGTTTTTTATTTTTACATGTTAATTATATATGTTGATTTTTGATTTTGCATTTTTATTTTGTCAAACACGATATATTCCAACAAAAAAACAATTAATTTCTTGAAAACTTTTGGGGTGGCCACGTTGCCCTTACCCCCATGGCCGCTTTGGGCGGCCACTCGGGCAAAGCGGTTTTATGACAAGTTTTCGTAATCTGCAAATCATATGTCTATTTTTAAATTTGCGCAAATTTGAATTGGCCATTACAAAAATTCTATTAATTCTCTACTTGCTAGTATAAAATTCTCTTCAAAAATTATTCGTTTAATAGTTTTTTTTTTTAACTCAAAGTTAAGGTGGCCGCTTTGAGCTGACTTCCCCTAACGCTTGCGACCACCAGACAAACGAGGTAGTTAAAAAAAAAACAGTAATATTTTTTTTAACAGTCTTTTAGATATTCGACCACAAAAAAACTAAAGGAATTCTTATCTTAAAATCTCATACTAATCTTTTACAAAAACCGAAAAGTTTAATGTGCCCGTAATTTTATTGGCTTATGAAACCAACTCTCATGTCCAATCTGCCGCCCAACAATGGAGTATGGTGGTAGCACAAGCAAATTGGTAAACTCCCAAATATAATCTTCTCCAAGAAACTTAACTTACAGATAAATATACAGCAAACAACTACTTACTTCGAAACTTAACTTACAGACAAATATACAGCAAACAACTACTTACTTCGAAACTTAACTTCAGACAAATATACAGCAAACAACTACTTACTTCATAACATAACTTACAGACAAATATACAGCAAACAACTACTTACTTCATCATCAAAACGTTGCAATGCTTCAGTCCCGTCACTAACGTGTTCCTGAAGTCCACGTCGAGTCCAGCCTGCGAGGTCTTGACCTGCTCCACGTGCATGGGGTCCAAGACAGCGATGCCCATGCTGGGCACGCCAGCCGCGAGCAGTGGCACTGCTGCCTGCGCCGAGGCCTTCAGGCAGGCTGTGTCTTCTTCCCGACATGGCATGATTGTGAGTCCTGGAAGATGCGATTTGGATATTCAATGAAAACTTGTTTGATTGTCTCAAAATACATGCGTATGAGAAAGATAACTATGATCATGTTGTGGTCGTGGTTTCGAACCCAGTTTATTTTACTTTGTGTAAATTATTTCATCATTGCTGCTCTCAAAACGGTTAAGGAAAACACCGTGAGGAACGGTTTCCTCTGGTCTTAGAACCAAAACTTCAACATATGACATTCTACAACCGACAAAGGTCCCGCATGGTGGCTAATAAACCAGCATGGTGCTGTGCTATGGGGGACCCACACAGCACTGATTTTCAATGGAGATCCAATAACGAGCTACAGAAGTCTGTTTCAGGTATTGAGTGGAGTGAAGACACAATAGGTTGGTTACAAACTTGGTGAAATTGTAATAGATTTTCAGCGAATGTATACATATGACGTATAGGCAGTTATTACATAGCATGTGCGTAAGTGCCTAACGCTATTTACCACAATACCCAAAATTTGGTATGAATGACGTTTAGCGACCTAACTAAAGTTCGGCAATAAGTACCCAGTTGTTATTTACTTTACTTTGGAAAACTCTACGAAAAAAAACTATCGCTGGTCCATTTGAGGAAATGTTAAAAATAAAGTCTATTTTTAAGTTTATTTTCTGGCAAGCGTAGTGTGGGACGCCCCCAGCTAGATTGACGGACGACCTAAAGAAGGTAGCTGGAGTAGACTGGATGCGGAAGGCGAGGGACAGTGCGTTGTGGCGCAGGCAGAGGCCTATGTCCAGCAATGGACTGCGACAGACTGAGTTGATTGATTGATTGAAAGTCTATTTAACAAAATAGTATTTTCGTCACCAAGTTCGTTTGCTTTAACGCACATTTAGCATTACCACGTTAAAATTGGAAAAAAAATTGTCCAGTTCCAATAATTTCAAAACTTTACATTTTTTTTAAAAAAGATTGTTACTTACTCCCTAATTCCGTGGCCTACTCGTACAATGTTTTCAGGTTTCACACTTGATTGACGGGATTTTTTAGAAATAATTTGATGTTTTTTCGTTTCTACTGTATTAAATCAATTCTTGAAAACACAGTACAGAATTAACCTCCATTAAATTATCTGTACCATTGTATATAAATTAAGTAAGTTCTGTTAGCAGGAGTATAACAATAGACACAGTTGCAGAAAGGAGGCAAAACAAATTTTTCGATCGTAAAGCACTCACTAATGCTTCGCATTATGAGTCGTGCAATATAAGGGAAGGAACTACAACGAAATTCATAATACAAACTGAAGTCAAAATTCCGCAAATACCTAATCTGTTTGAAATTACCCCGAATTAAAGAAGAGTACTCAAATTATGTTTGAAATGGATATCCAAATTAAATTGTAAAATTCACATGACGTCATTTACAATTTAACAGCCCTTTTTGAGATTGTCTTCTCAGCCGATATTTCGAGATCAATTTATACAGCATAACATCTCGTCTGTAAACCCGAAGGGGTAACCAGAGGTAGATTGAATACACCCATATTAAGATACAGTCAGGGAGTTTGTTAACGTTTACTTAGTTCACTAACTAAAGAGTTACAAACTAAAGAGTTTACTAACTAAGTGTAGAGAGTTTTCCATTTTCACACGTAATCTGCACTTACCATCACTACATTCAGCCAGCCCACAGAGCGCCACACAAACTACCACCACATAGCCCTTCATTATGTTATTAAACATCACTAAATCAAAGATGGCGCGTTAATGCGTAGGCGCAGCGGTGCACTCGCAATATATACTGCGATTAAATGAACCTTAATGCTGTTAATAATGCGGAGAATACCTATAGGTCGGATAAAGATAAAAAAAAGAAAGAAATATTTATTCCTCAATTTTCATGATTGCACCTACTACTGTTTGGCTCTGCATCACCCAAAGGTTGACTGGTAGATGATGACTATGCCATTTATGTGCTTGAAGTATTAAATATCAGGTTGGCGGAAAATTCTTGCACAAGAAATTGTAAATTACTAGAATTTTCCGGAATATTTAGTATAGACCTGGGATACGTAAGAATATTGTAGAAGGTTCTCGAAGCTATCACATCAAGGGTATATATATAAAGGCGCGCTAATGATGATTGGTTAGTTTGTGAAAATGATTAGTGAACATCAACTTCGAACGATCATCTTTTACGAGTGGCGTCAGGGACACAACGTGAGTGTGGCTACCGCTAACTTCACCAAAGCGTCCGGTGAAGGTATTGTATCGCGATGGAAGATAAGCCGCTGGTTTGCTTGCTTTGCATCGGGAGACATAACTCTTGAAGATCACGAGCTATCTGGGCGACCATTCACCTTCGCGACGATGAGGAATTACTCCGCTGTTTAAAGGCTAATCCAGAAATAAATACGCGTGATTTGGCAGAGACTCTTGGCTGTCATCATTCGACAGGCGAGGCACGATGGATTCCACATGAACTAACTGACAGTCATTGTCAAGTCAGAGTTAGTACAATATTTGTGAATCGCTTCTTTTTCAGCCACATCGGAAAGAGTTTCTTGAAGATCCAGTAACCGGCGATGAGAGCTGGATTCTCTATGATAACAACACACGGCACGCCGTCTGGCTTCCTTACGACGCAGAGCCACTAACGCAGCCAAAGCCGAACCGTCACTCACGCAAGCATCTTCTCTCCGTTTGGTGACACCCGGTTGCCCACCCACCGTACTCACCGGATCTCGCGCCATCCGACTATCAATTGTTCCGAACACTAAAGCTTTATTTGCGTTAGAAAAAATGTTAAAACTACGGAGACCGAAAAATGGCAGTAGACAATTTCTTTTCTGCACAGCCTCCGGAATTCTGGGTGCAGCGCATCAACAATCTACCAACTAGATGGGCCAGAGTAATAGAGTTATTTGGGGATTACATTACTGATTAATTATTGTAAATAACAAAGTTATCAATAAATTCATTAAGTCATATCTTTGTGCAAGACTTTTCAGCCCACCTGATATGTAGTGGCACCGAGTTGTCGTGTCCGGCCATGCCGCTGTTATAGTCCAAGAGCCCGCCGCATGAAACCACTACGATCGCCCAACAGAATAAAATGTATTTCAAAAGTTAGTACTCACAGTCACTATTCATAAAATCATTACGTGCCTAGGCAGAGTCTGAACCACAGAACTATATACAGTGTGTCCGGACATGGACTAGCGATATTCTAAATACTTAAATATAAGCTATTTTAAAGTACTATTACACTATAGGCTTGGGTCCAATACACTTCCCCGCTATGTGGCAGCCATTTTGTTTTTTTTGTTGAAATATGCTCTATGCGAGTACAAAAAAAATCATATATCTCAAAGTTTTAGTCATACTGAGATAAAAATAGGCTTATTCGGAAGGCAATAATATTGTCTACCGTCTGCATTACAAAGCAATGTGTTCACAATTCCATAACTTTTGAAAAAAAATGTGAAAGTCGAAAAAAAAATCAAAAAATTATGCAATTCAACCAATAATGGTTAATTACTACAAAAACAACCCCGAGAACTTTTTTATTTTTTATACTAGATCGACAGTTTTTGAGCTACGCTACAATGCAACATAAAATTCACAACTGTATGTTTAATACTTTAAGAGTTATTGTTGTTTGAACATAGCGTATGCGCAAGCACAAAACGTCTTTGTTAACCGCCAGAGTGTCATTTATGGCATTCACTGTATTCCATCTGAGAGCAGGCGAGAAATACTGTTCGTTACTACCGTGAGTAAGCGAGATAGAACGTATTAGTCCACTACCTGAAACAAAATCAGTTTTAAGGACAAATTATTAGTTGGGTTAGTTTAGTTGTCCCTCGCCCTGCGTTGTGATCGCTATCGCTACTTTCACTTACCGTCCGTGCTGTTTACGTGCTGCGTTAGTGTTTTGTATTTAAAAGTGTGATAAAGTATGGCACAGCGTCAATATTCATCGCAACATATTGCTGACATACACTTTGTGTATGGCTTTTGCAATGGAAGTGCAAATTTGGCTGTACAAGAATATCGACGAAGGTACCCTAACAGGCCTACACCGAGTCGCCAAACTTTTATCGACGTGCATTCAAGATTAGCGGAAAGAGGTATTCAAAGAGCTGTTAATGAACGCAATCGCTTGGTATCGCCCGAAGATGAAGAAGAAGTGCTTAGACTAATAACCAATGATCCTAGACTAAGCGTTAGACGGATTTCAGTGCAACTTCGAATGTCTAAGTGGCATGTATGGAGAATTTTGAAAAGAGAAGGGTTACACCCTTATCATTTTCGACGGGTTCAAGACGTGATCGAACCAGATTTTGCTGCGAGATCTGTGTTTTGTTCGTGGATAAATAGAAATTTGAGACAGAACCGTAATTTTTTACAAAGAATACTGTGGACTGATGAAGCCAAATTTACAAGAGCTGGGATTACAAACCACAGAAACGACCATCTCTGGTGCTCCGCAAATCCAAGGGCGGTGCGCCCAAGCTCATTTCAACATGAATTCTCAGTAAATGTGTGGGCCGGCATAATCAACGATAGGCTGATAGGGCCATTGGAATTGCCACCTACATTAAACGGCGCTAGATTTTTAGAATTCTTACAGACACAGTTTGCGGACAGCCTCATGGACCTACCTCTATCATACCGTCGGCGTATGTGGTTCCAGCTCGATGGTGCACCCGCGCATTTTTCTCGAGCAGTGAGAGAATATTTAAATAATAATCTACAGCCGTGGATCGGTCGTGGTGGTGTAGTAGCGTGGCCGCCTCGCTCACCCGATTTGACACCCTTGGATTATTTTTTGTGGGGTCATATGAAACAAAAAGTATACGCTACAGTTCCAAATACCAGGGAAGAACTCGTCGCAAAAATTATGGCAGCCGCCGAAGAAATTAGATCCGATTTGGATTTAATTAGGCGCTCATCAACCCAGGTGGCACAGAGAGCCGTAGTGTGTCTACAAGCTGGAGGTGGCCACTTTGAGCAACTGCTTTAGATATTTTAATCTTCATTTAATATTGGAAAAAACATTAAATAAAATTCAATATGAATGTTATGTTTTTTTAATGATTTCCTGTTTAGGGTTCCGACAAAGGCCTTTTGTGCTTGCGCATACGCTATGTTCATACAACAATAACTCTTAAAGTATTAGACATACAGTTGTGAATTTTATGTTGTATTGTAGCTTAGCTCAAAAACTGTCGATCTAGTATAAAAAATAAAAAAGCTCTCGGGGTTGTTTTTGTAGTAATTAACAATTATTGGTTGAATTGCATAATTTTTTGTTTTTTTTTTCGACTTTCACATTTTTTTTCAAAAGTTATGGAATTGTGAACATATTGCTTTGTAGTGCAGACGGTAGACAATATTATTGCCTTTCGAATAAGCCTATTTTTATCTCAGTATGACTAAAACTTTGAGATATATGATTTTTTTTGTACTCGCATAGAGCATACTTCAACAAAAAAAACAAAATGGCTGCCACATAGCGGGGAAGTATATTGGACCTAAGCCTATAGTGTAATTGTACTTTAAAATAGCTTATATTTAAGTATTTAGAATATCGCTAGTCCATGTCCGGACACACTGTATAATAGAACGCTAGTCTTCGTCAATTCGTACGGGAACTGAGCGTGTAACATTTTTCGTAGGTACTTTGACGTCACGGCCGTAATTTAGTGATGGGATCGCAAGCCGCGCGAAATCGATCGCCGGCGGCGCGGCGTCGCGCGCGCCTGTCATCAGTTCAGCTTCTAGTATTTAACTCATCGAATGCCGTAATTAGAGACACAATAGAAAGACAATTGCTTATGTCGAACTGTGTAACTTAAGACATTGAAAAGGTTAAAGAGGGAGGCCGCGCGGCTTTTTGTAGGAAACCATTTTTTTCCTTATTTTTAATATAAGGATCTTTCGGAAACCTGAAAAAAGTGCATTTAAGAAGTAACCATTAGCTGTTTGTTTATAATATTTGCATTTCACTACCTACATTACGTAGTTACGTTTTAATTTGAAAATATAATTATCATTTCCTCTGCTTTCAAAATCGATTATAACTGAGTACGAAATCGGCATCGAAAATTGCAGTGTACAACACTAATTACTACTTTTGACCTTGAATGGTTAGATCGCTTATGTTTACATTGCTGGTTTTCAATGCACGACAAGTCTGGCGCGTTAAATTAAAGCCGCAATGAAAAAATATTTGGATACACTACTGTTTGGATGAAAATAACAAAATAAATTGTTTAATAAATAACAACAGATTATTTTAAGACAAATAGTACTTACGGATGATAAGAAATACCTCGATTACCAGCTCCAACTTCATGGGTGGAATTAGAACAATTAAGTATAGCACAACTAGGCATTTTGTTTTTATCACCTGACGTCACACGCGGAAAGCGGTCGGAGGCAGACTGAAGTTCGCCGCGAGCAATGGTGTCGCACGGCACCATTTCTCCACGCGAGGTACCTACACTTATGCAATCTATTATAATCTATATCTGTGGTCTGAACCCAAAGTAAATATATTTTTTCTACGGTCAATTTTTTTGAACCATATCTATACCTATCGACCAACAGCTTAAAATTAGGCTTAAAATTTACTATGAAGTGAGTAAAAAAAGAATATCAATCAGTGCCTTATTAATTCCTGTTCTAATGCTTTGGCACATAACTTTTTTTATTTTTAGTTTTGAAGCATTTCTATACCTATCGACCAACAGCTTGAAACCAACGCTAAAATAATGTTTAAACATTCCTCTACTAGAAAATAAATAAGTGCCACGTATTTGCCTGTTCACTATCACTATCAATACCTGGCACGAAACTTTCTATTTCTTAAAACCTTATACTATTATTATATATGTAGGGATTCTTCACAGGTATATTGCACACAGGTAAGCTTAGGGAACGAGCGTTAGACATTTTCACAGTTTTATCCCTGACTTTTCTATGCTTGACCCATGCTACTGAGAAAGATCTTATGTTAGAAAAAGATACATAGAGACGCTGTCTATGCTTAATGTGAACCTAAAGCGTCTCAGTTATTAGATACGTTCTGGTACAGTGCACACGTGTTCTGTTGGAGCGTCCAATAATTTTTGGAGTATTTTCCATCAATTTTTTATTTCAAAAAGTGTTCAAAATCTGAACCGCTTTGGTTCAAAGGTGATCCAACACCTCTGTTAGTTGAAGACATTATTCTAGAAAAAGTAGATGAAGAAGATTCTAATGTAATTTATGATGATGATGGCACGTAATGATTTTATGAATAGTGACTGTGAGTACTAGCTTTTGAAATACATTTTATTCTGTTGGGCGATCGTAGTGGCTTTATGCGGCGGGCTCTCGCTCTATTAAGCCCGCGATGGTTTGTGTGGTATGTTTAAAGGTTCAATAAATGCATGTAAACTGTTTATTTTGATTACTAAATAAAATATATATATATATATATATATAATATATATACAACGTGTCCCAGAAATCAACGTCAAGCCGAAAACGGGCAATAGGCCAAGTCGTGACAGCTATTAGAAAAATATAAAAAAAAATCTTGGTCATGTACTTTTCGAATTATAAGCATTCAAAAATAAATCTCAAAAAGTGACACCCTGTGATGATTTTTCAAGTCCTGTGACTACATTATTAACATTTCGGTAGTTTTTTTCTCTGTGATCTAACCATGAATAACCCTTCTGTAAATTACAGTTAAAAGTTAAAACGTAACTGCCTCAGTTTTAAATTAAATGTTAGATTTTTGCCCAATATTGAATTCAAAATAATGATATCACCCAACTTTAACCGACTATACTGAAAAAAAAATCTACTACACTATTTTGGCAAGTAACTTTAAAAGATGGCGCGTTTAGTCAGGATTCCAAAATGGTATAACACATACTAATTGCTACTTCTTAATTGAGGAAAAAAAGTACATTGTTGGTTTTAGGTGCATTTGAAATAAAATTCAGTCGTTGGATTTCTTTTATTATAATTTTTATTAAATCAGATTTACGAAGTTTTATAACAAATGTTCAAACTGTTTTCCTTCAGCTGCAATGCAAGTTCTACATCTCTTTAAAAATGATCGCGTAATAAGACGGGCGTATCTTCTTGAGTTGATGTATTCAGCGGCTTCTGCAATTCTTTGGCGCAGCTCGTCTAAATCTTGAATTGGTTTAGAGTACACTTTATCCTTTATCGTACCCCAGTAAAAAA